>CAUYSK010040777.1:0-94941 GCA_963575035.1 Avahi laniger | reverse complement strand
GGGAGGCCGAGGCGGGAGGATCGTTTGAGCTCAGGAGTTGGAGACCAGCCTGAGCAAGAGCGAGACCCTGTCTCTACTAAAAATAGAAAGAAATTAGCTGGACAACTAAATATATATAGAAAAAATTAGCTGGGCATAGTGGCGAATGTCCGTAGTCCCAGCTACTCAGGAGGCTGAGGCAGAAGGATCGCTTGAGCCCAGGAGTTTGAGGTTGCTGTGAGCTAGGCTGAAGCCACGGCACTCTAGCCCGGGCAACAGAACAAGACTCTGTCTCAAAAAAAAAAAAAATGCAGTTTGGTAGAGGGGGAAAAATGTTTCAATAAAAGAGAAAGAAACAAAACAGTTCTTGGCAAAAAAGGTAGGAGGCCTAGCACCAGAGTAGTCTTCAACTCTCTTCCAGTCCAATTATTATATATTAAGAGTGATTATTCTAGAATCCTTAAAATCTGGTCTTCTAGTTGTTTCTTGACTTCTTTTCCATGCCTGCCTAAGCTGATCGGTTATTCCCTGAGGAAAATTGCTGTTTGTCCCACCACCTGCGCCTTTGGTTACTCAGTTCTGGGCCTCAGGGGTGGGAAGGAGAATGCAATTGCTAATTAGCCTCGAAGTGACTTCAAAGGAAAGAAGAAAGAGGGGAAGGTTGAAGGAAGAGGGGAAGGTTGAGAACCTAAGGATCACTCTGGTACTACCTTGAGGCAACCCTGTGTAGCACGTGGCAGTGGCAGGATTTTAGTTCCTCCAGCAAGTCAGCGCCCCTCTGACATCTGCCCGATGAAGAGAATAAGCCTGCTTAAAGCGATTTCTAAAATACTCTAAATGAAGAAAGAACAGTGCGTCTAGCGTGCTGCCTTTCGTGAACAAACCGGGCCGGTGCAAACCGTGCTTCGGCTTCAGTGCACGAACATCTCCAGAAAGAGTCACAAGAAACCTGGCAGCCTGTCTCCACACATGAGCGCTTGGCTGTGGGACTCAGGGAGGACGTTTGTGTCTTTTGAACATAAAATCGTGTGAATATACTACCTATTCACAAAAATGAGTTTAATTTTCATTTTTAAAAAGGCCCCCAGTGTCACGGGTTGGCTGAGAAATGGGACAGATCTGGTGTTACCGAGTAGGAGCGCTTAGACGTTGAAACGTTAAATGTCTGAAGGTGCAGCAAGGGTCCAAAGGACTCAGGCTGGAAGAAACAACAAACAGGCAGCGCCATCCCGCCAGGAGGCTTCCCCGCCCTCCCCTGAGGCGCGCGCGCGCACACACACACACGCGCGTGCACACACACACACCCCCCCCCACCCACCCCCCCCCCCCCCCACCCCCCGTTCCTGTCTCTGCACAGGTCTCTAATCCTTAATGCAGGTGGTTTTACCTGGGAGGTGGAAAGGCCTCTGGGGGGACGGGCTGGGGAAGTTGGGACCAGAATCCCAGGCGGTCTAAGGAGGTGTAAGAGGGCAGCTGAAAACCCACAGGCTCTCCCTCCTCCCTCCCTGCAGTTGAGGACACCTTGTTCTATGGAGGACCGGTGACCTTTAGACGGGGTTGGGGGAGGTGGGCTGAGGTTTCCAGCCGCAGGTTTGGCCTAAAGCAGCCCCTCTGCAAAGCTCCCTTCCTGCAAATGGGGTTGGCTGTACCCGCTAGGCAGTGTGGTTATGCAAGAGCCGGGCGGGGCAGCCCAGACTACAACCAGCTCCCTCCAGGCGACTGCAGCAGCCTCCTCGCTCCCCACACTGCAGCCTGGGTGAGTCTTTCAGAACATAGCCCAGACCCTGACCCCTCGGAGCCTTCCTGTGGCCTCATGCCCGCCCCCAGCACTCTGGTCTGGCCACTCGGCCTCCTCCTCCTCACTGCTTTGAGACCTGCTTTTGTGCTGCTGTCTCTTTGGCCTGGAGCATTTGAGTCTGCCTCTGTTGTTTATCAGTTGATTTCCATCCTTGAAGGGTAGATTCTGAGCCACCCTGTTCCATGAGGTTTAGGGCACTTTTCCGTGACAGAAGGGAGGAGGGGAACTGATTCAGGAGACAGTTCAGAAGCAGAGTCGGGGGGCTTGCGGTGAGTGGACAGCAAGCTCTGTTTGACACGTTGGGTTGCTGTGCTGGTGGTACAGCCCGGGGGAGATGCTCGGGTAGACAGGGACAGCAGTGTGGACAGGGAATCCTTGCACTAGCACACATGGCAAAGGTCCTGGCCAGGTGCCACCACGGAAGGACAGTGAGGGAAGGCAGTACCCAAGGAGGATATCTGAGCCTCAGCGGGGATCAACTTTCCCTGGACAGAACCTGCCAGCCTCTGATTTTCCCTGTTTTCTGTCTCCTCTCCTCTGTTCCTCCACTCTGGGAGCTTTTCTCCCCCCTTCTGGTCTCTCTGGTTCCACTGGTCGTACTTCCTCCTCCAAATCTGAAGTAGCTAATTCCATGAGGAAAAGGTAGATTCCCTCAAAGACAGCTCCTCGCCCTGTCCTACCTGCGTCTGGGCTTGCCATTGTCAGCAGCGCCACCAAGTGGCTGTCGGCCGAATGCCAGGAGCATTGGTTGAGCTGTCTTCCCAGAACTTGCATTAATCAGAAGTTAGCATTTGCTGAGCTGGAGGATACAGCAGGCACCGGGCTCAGTACCTCACATGGATCAGATCAGTTCATCTTCACAAAGAGCATATGATCAGGGTGCTTTCATCCCTGTTTTTCAAATGAGGAAACAGACACAGGGGATGAACTTAGAAGCTCAGGTCCCAGGGCCAGGAGTGGAAGAGCAGGGGCTCAGCAATTGGCAGGAAAGGTTCCTATCCTGAGGGCACAGTCTGTGGCCTGGACTTCTAATGACAGCCCCAGCTCTAGCCTCCCACCCACAGCCCCTCCCTGCCCGTCAGTAGACTGGACAGACCTGGACTCAAAGTCATGAGCCCTTAGAGGAGGCCTGGGACATAGAATCCTTTGGCTGGGCTCACTGCTGGCTGCCCCGATGAAGGAGAGTTTCTGTTACCTGCGGATCAGAGCCGCGTTGCAGGGCTTCACTCAGGCTTCTGAGGGGACAAGATGGAGCACAGTAGTGGGGTCAGGTAGGGGTGTCAGGGCTTGACTGCAGAAGGGGGCTAGCCTGGTAGTCAGGCCTCTGACCTGGCCACCAACCCCACTTCCCCACAGTGACTTCAGAGGCTGGTGTGGAGCTCCCTCTGCCACATGTCTGCCCAGAGAACCCCCACTGATCCTTATTTCTTTGTTGCCCAAACCCCTGGGCTCAAACAATCCTCCCGCCTCAGCCTCCTAGCTAGTTGGTACTGCATGCCTTAAGACTTAATTCTGACCTCTTTTCCCCGGTGAAAACTCCCTCTGTCTCAGGTGTTGGCCCAAGAAAGGTCTGGATTCCCAGCCTAGGACTATTGTTTGCTAGCTGTGTGACCTTGAGGAGGTCTGAGCCTCTCTGAGCCTGTTCCCCATCCAGGAGGGGTTCGGGGTGCTACTACGTAGTGCTCCCAGCACGGTACAGGTTGTGTAGTCGGCGCTCAGTGGGTGGTAATTACTATTTACTCTCATTCAGTCAGACTGACCATGAGCATTTATCCAGTGCTTGCTGAATACCAGGCACTACTCTAGGTGTTGAGGGTACAGCAGAGAACAAAACAGGGAAATTCGGCCCAGTGGCGCTGACACCATCACCATTGTTAGCCTTCCTCTCTACTCCCAGGAGACCTTGTCCTTCCCTCTGTCATAGATGGCCTGTTGCTGGGTGGCAGCAGAGATCTGCTCTCACATATGCACACAACGGTGTCAGCCAGTGGCAGGGGATGTCCAGAGTTTCAGAACCACGCTTCACTGTTCCTCTCTGTGCCAGTTCCCCAAGCACCGGGGCAGAGCGACTGTAGCACCTCTCCCCCTGGTCTCCATGCACAGAGGCAGACCTGCCCCAGCCCCATCATCTCTGACTCCAGACCCTTTCTTGCCCCCAACTCTGTGGTGCGTTTCCCCATCCATTTCTCTAGATTTAATTCTGTTCCACCCACTCCCACCCCCATTAGTTTCATACGGCTGCTGTAACAAGTTATCACAGTCTTCGTGGTTTAAAGCAGCACAGATTTGTTCTTATAGTTCTGGAGGTCGGAAGTCTAATAGATCCACAAGGCTGCATCTCTTCTGGTGCCTTTAGAGGAGCGTCTCTTTCCTTGCCTTTTCTAGCTCCTAGAGGCTGCCTGCCTTCCTTGGCTCATGGCCCCATCATCTTCAAAGCCAGCAGCGTCGTATCTCTCGGACCATTCTTCCCTAGTGACGTCTGCCTCTGACTCGACTCTGCTGCCCCCTGTTCCACTGAAGGACCCTCGTGACAACCTTGACCCCACGAGGATGATCCAGGATAACTCCCGCATCTCAGCGTCCTTAATCTAATCACATCTGCAAAGTCCCTTTTTTTTTTTTTTTTTTTTTTTTGAGACAGAGTCTCACTTTGTTGCCCTGGCTAGAGTGAGTACCGTGGCGTCAGCCTAGCTCACAGCAACCTCACACTCCTGGGCTCAAGCAATCCTACTGCCTCAGCCTCCTAAGTAGCTGGGACTACAGGCATGCGCCACCATGCCCGGCTAATTTTTTCTATATATTTTTAGCTGTCCAATTAATTTCTTTCTATTTTTGGTAGAGATGGGGTCTCGCTCTTGCTCAGGCTGGTCTCGAACTCCTGAGTTCAAACAATCCGCCCGCCTCGGCCTCCCAGAGTGCTAGGATTACAGGCGTGAGCCACCACGCCCAGCCCTGCAAAGTCCCTTTGCCATGTAAAGTCACATATTCTAGGTTCCCGGATTAGGGTGTGGGCACATCTGTCTCTCTGCCCCCAATCCTTCCTTTCCTCGTGGTCCAAGGCTGAGTTCCCTGCACCCTGCCTACATTCTTTCCCAGACACACACCCTGTCCCAGACATCTAAGGAAAGGGGCTGGGGTTGAGCAGGACGAAAGGAAATCAGGAGCGTCCCTGGGCTCGGTAACAATGACACCTGCTTTAGCCACGCCACCCAGCTGTTCGCCAGCCCCCTTTGGACTTTCTTCTAGCTCCTTCATCTGTATCGGTCACTCCCGCCGAGGGGCCTGGGTTAATCCCCTCCCTCCTCAGGTCTTTGCACAGACCTTGTGATACCCACTCTGCCCGTCCCGCTTACTGCCTCAGCCTTCACCCCTGCACCAGCAGCCCCGGTTCCCCTTGCCCGAGCCTGGTTTTTTTCTGCGACGCTTAGCCTCTTCTAACACACCGTATAATTTGTTATGTTTACTGCTTTCTTGTCTGTCTTCCCAGCTAGAGTTTAAGCTCCACGAATGCAGGGGCTCCCTCTCGTTCACACCATATTTCCAGGGCCGTGAACAGTGCCTGGTGTGTAGCAGCTACTCAAAAAACATTTGTTGTATGAACGAAGGTCTCACTGCAAAGAATTTGCTTGCATCCTGTAACGCCTGCCTCAGGAAACAGGCCTTTATTTCTCTCTGTGTTGTCATCGCCTTGGTGCAGGGCTGAATAAATACTAGAGTAAGGAAATCAGGTGAAAGTAGGACTTGGAGTGGCAAGAACTGAAGATGGAGGTAAGGTCGGTGGAACCGAGGGGGGTGGCGTGTGTCTGCGCATCGGAATCCCAGACAGGTCTTTCTCCAGCTCCCCGGGGCTGTGAAGGTGGCAGGCGTTGTTTGAAAGACAAGGGCAAGGGTGAGGGGCCAGGGAGGAGAGGAGAGGGGGCAGGGGGCAGGTGGCTCTGCCAGTAACTCCCTTGGTCACCTCAAGGCAGCGCTTCTACTCTGGGCCGTGGTTGTGTCTTCCACCACTGAGCACCTGACCCAGGCACGCCCTTCACTTTTCCCTCGAAACCCACCACTTCCTCAGTTTTACTCCTCCCTGCTTCTCCCCACTCCCAGCGCCTTCAGTTTTTCTTCTAGAAAAGCTCTCCCGTTTGGTAAATGTGGAAGTGCCTGGGTGGGAGCTCTTGATAGTTTGCATTTCTGAGAAACTCCCCAGGTCCTGGTTGTTGATGGCTTTGTTAGCCTGACAGACGCTGTGGGCTTGGTGCAGACTTGCACGTTTCTCCAGTTGTGATTGCGTCTCTGTCGCGCGTGCCAGTTCCGTCTCTCCCCCTCCAGCCCCCACACACATCCAGCCATGTTACTCCTCCCACCCCTTGAAGTGCCCCCTCCCCCCGGCTCCCTAAACGGAAAGTCTGAGCCACCAGCATGGCATTCATGGCTCTCCCAGCTCTTCCTGCCCATCATGTGGCACTGAGTCCCCAAGACCACCCCCAGGTTCAGTATTAGCTGGAAGGACTCAACTCGGCAAAGCTGTCATCCTCCTAATAGGGTTTATTACAGTGAAAGGATACAGATGAAAATCAGCAACGGGAAAAAGATGCAAAAGTCCAGGAGAGACCAGGTGGGAGCTTCCAGCTGTTCTGTCCCAGTAGAGACACCAACAGCAATTAGTTCTCCCAAGAACAATGTGTGGCAACACACGGAGTATTATCAGCCGGGGACGCTCGCCCAAGCCTTGGTGTCCAGGGTGTTTATGGGGGACAGTCCTCTAGGCATGGAGCCCCTGTGTGGCTAAACTTACGTATTCATTCTCCAGCCCTCTCTAGTGATCATACTGATACCATATGACCCAAGGCCACACCACCTTAGATCACAGTGGTGGCATGGACTATCTGGTGTCGCCAGAGGCCCTAGGTAAACAAAGACACTCTTATGTGGCAGGACATACAAGCATTAGAGATTATCTCCCAGGAGCCAGTCAAGGGCCAGTCCTCTCTTTGGAACAAGCAGGGTTTGAACAGCCCACCGAGTCAGTCCTGCAGTGCGCACAGTCCCTCCAGCAGCACCAAATCACTCAGCACCCCAGACGCGTGGCGTGCCTGCTATTCCAGCCTGTCTCCTTCACCCAGGCCCTTCCTCCAATCTGGACGGCCCCTCCTGCCTCCCCATCCCGTCTGTCCCTGGCTAATCCTGCATCTTTGACACTCAGCCTCTCCGGGTAAGAGCCTCCTCCCTGCTTCCAGGACATGTGACCCAGCCCTGTCCCTGCCTTGAGCCCTGATCCTGAAGCCGACATTTGATGTGTCTCTGGCTGCCTCGACGGCAGGCGCCGTGGCTTAGCTAACCACTCTGGACTTCATTTTCCTCATTTATAAAATGGACCTGCCCCAAAGTTTGCTTTCAGGAACTAGTAATAAAACATTGAAAGCGTGGGACAGGGCTGGGTCGATACGTATTCGCCATTGTCAGTGGATCCCTGGCAGCTGAGGCGTTGGAAACCAATGAGGCGTTTAATACGTGGTGAACCGGTAAACCAGACAAGTCCCCACGGAAGTGTTTTTTTCTTGTAGTTTTTTAATAGTTACAAAGAGCTTTTTATAAACGCTCTTCTGGAAATTTTTACCTTATTAATAGCATAAGCTGTCTTGAGCTGGGTTCTTGAGAACTGAGACGTGTAGGTGTAGCTGTTCAGATGCCTTCAGCAGCAGTTTCAACACGCCCGCCTCCAGGTGGCTCGACAGTGAGGAGAGGTGTGTTCTGTCACACAAGAAGAGTTCCGGGCACGGCACAGGGCCTCTCGAGAGTGAAGAGCCCTTTCTCAGAAGCCTGCTGAAGAGCTCTGTGACAGTGCCAAGGCCAGCATCCTCCACCCCCATGGAGGCTGACATTGATCTGGCTTGTTGCACGTGTCGAAGGCTCCAGGCGGTGCCGGCGCGCTGAGATCGGCTGCCTTTGAGCAGGCAGATCCAGTGAGGGCAGCTACGGGAGGTTCCTGTGACTCAAGTTAGGAGAGGACTCCCTGTGGAAACGTCGAGAAATAAAAACTGGCCCGGACAGAGAAGAAGAAACAGACCTTGTGGATACTTCTCGGGACCGGGCTCTTGGCTTCTGAGTTGTGACCTTGTTTATTCTTCACAGATCGTCCTCACAGACGGGGACTCAGGCATAGAGTGGCTCAGGAGTAGCTGGCACAGGAATCCACAGCTAGTAAGTGGCAGAGGCAGAATTCAAACCCAGCTTTTTTTCTGGTGTCTGGAGACCAGACTCCGCGCCTGGAAACCTTGCGGCTGAACCACCTCGGCTGTTTTAGATGAAGGGAATATGAGAATGTGACGGTGCTGGGTGGAAACTGGGGCAGAGAATAGTGGCTGTGCCCCAGAGCAGGGCTGTGGGCCGTATGGTGGAGTAGAAATAAAGGGGTGCTTGCGGTTCACAGCCCACTGTGGGGTGAGAGCTGACAGCTTCTCTCCGTGTGGGCCTCTTCCCGCTTCTGTGCACTGGGCCATGATCTTGACCTCCCTGTGGGATGTTGTGAAGTCAGCTGTGGGGCTGCCCAGAAATCTCTAGTCGGAATTAGCACGTCTCCTCATGCAGCCCAGAGCCCGCTGAGCTGCGAATTCCTGCCCAGCTTGTCCACGGGCCTTCCTCATAGCTGGCACTGCCTCCTCCTTCCTCTGCTCAGCACAGCTGCCGCCCCGCCGTCCTGAGGAGGGAACCAAGCCTCGGGAGGGTTTGCTGGACCTTGTTCGAGGTCCTAGCCCTAGGGAGTGACCAAGTCACATGTCAAATCTGCCAGTTTCTATTTCCCAACTGTATTCATTTTTTTCTGGCTGCTCTCACAAATTGCCACAAACTTGGTAGCTTAAAACAACACAAACTCACTCTCTTCCACTTCTGGAGGTCAGAAGTCCGAAATGAGTCTTACAAGGCTAGCATTAGTGTGCAGGCAGGGCTGGTTCCATCTGGGGATCTTGGGGAGAATGTTTTCCATCCCTTCCCTTCTAAAGGCCTCTTCACCCCTCGCCTTGTGGCCCTTCCTCCGTCTTCGAATCTCAAAGCACAACACTCCAGTCTCTGCTACCGTGATCGCATGGCCTTGTCTTCTCTAGTCAAATCTCCCCCAGCTCCTTTTTTTTTTTTTTTTTTTTTGAGATAGAGTTTCATTCTGTCACCAAGGCTAGAGTGCAGTGTCATGATCATAGCTCACTGCAGCCTCAAACTCCTGGACTCAAGCGATCCTCCTGCCTCAGCCTCCTGAGTAGCTGGTGGAATTACAGGTGCTCACCACCACACTCAGCTAATTTTTGTTATTGTTTTGTAGAGTCAAGGTCTTATTCTGTTGCCCAGGCTGGTCTCAAACTCAAGCGATCCTCATTCCTCAGCCTCCCAAAGTGCAAAAATTACAGGCATGAGCCTCTGCGCCCAGCCCCTGCCTCCATCTTATAAGGACACTTGTGATTATATTTAGGGCCCACTGGATACTTCAGGATAATCTTCCCATCTCAAGATTCTTAATTTAATCACATCTGCAAAGTCCCTTCTACGGCATATGGTAACATATTCCCAGGGTCCAGGAATTGGGCTGTGGACATCTTTGGGGGATCATTATCCTCCCTCCGACGCCAGCTCTACTGGAAACCATTTAGGGCCCCTGCACCTGGAGGGAAACGCCGAGCTCCTTAGACACCAGGCCCAGCCAGGCATGATGCAGTTTGTACGTGCTGGCTCTCCACTGCCTTCAGCCCAGCTGGGTCCCCACCCCCTGTCACCTTTGAGGCAAGAAACTGTCTGACAGAGAGCTTCTTTGGTTCATTAACTTAATGTATCCCCCTCACATGTGATTGTGAAAACTGGCTGCATCAGCCTACTGGTTCCTCTAGTTGAATTCACGCTCCATAATTCGGTCCTCTTTCAAGATCTAAAGCCTATCAATTAGGTTTCTCCACCGTATAGAGAGAACATTTGGAAGCTACTCCAAAGTAGAAAGGAGACACCCACATGTAGCCCACCACCCAGAGACCGCCCCTGCCAGCCCCTGTGTCTCCTCCCAGCCTCCCCCCAGAACTGTGCTGTTTTGCCACAGCGTAGATCACACTGCGCTAGTCGGTTTGCATCTACTCCAGCCTCTGCTGCCATTTCCTACTCTGTGTGCATCAGTGGGCAGAGCGCAGATCGGCTGCCCTCACATCTGATTGGAGGTAGGGAAATGCCCTGTCATCCAGCAGGCCCGCAGTCTGGGGTCAGCTCCTGGCTCACTACTTGCTAGCTGGTGACCCTGGGTAAATCGCAGCTCTGACCCCATTTCCTCACCTCTTACCTGGGTACAAGAATCCTGCCCTCCAGCACTGGTGAGAGCTAGTGTCTGTGTGAGCGCTTCTCCCGGGCCCACCTCCTAATCGATGCTCGGTGTGCGGCCGTTTACCTAAACACCCCTGTGCAGTGCTCCCTCTCACCCTTTCCTTACCAGGTAACCTTCGACCTTCTGGCTGATAGATGGCACTGCTGGGAGGCTTTCAGTTAATAGTTACAGCAGTGCAGTCCATGCGCAGTGCAGGGGAGTGTGCTGGCTTACCCAGCGGAACTTCTGGAGTGCTCCTTACCCTCCCTCCCCCCGACCCCACCTGTTGATCTCTCTGGCTTGTGGTCTCCAATGTCTGCAGGTGGCTGAGAAGATGCCCAGGAGAAGGTCCAGATGCATACCCTCTGCACTGTACCTGGGCCTTTTTTGGGGGGGGGGGAACCCAGGGGAGAATTCTGATTGGCTGAATCAGGTCTCAGTTTATCTTTGAGCCAATGGCTGCGGCCAGGGGGATCTAGTGCTCTAATTGAGCACTCGGGTCTCACACCCCGCTCTGAGCTAGGAGGAGGAGGATGCTCCAGTATGCCCTCTCCTGCTAGATGGTGCCGGCCGCGCCTGGATGGGTCCCTCAGTGGCCAAGGCCCTGCTGTACAGCCCAGGTTTCTGGGGCCCATGTCTGCGTGAGGTCCAGAGAGGCACTCTGGGCGGCATGAGCCACATCTGCTCACATACACTCCGCTTGCAGTCAGCAAGGAAACTTCACTGGGTTCCACTCTGGGGAGAAGGTCGCACAGGTGTTATTTTGTGTCCTGCTCACTGGAGGCACCTCGGATCTGATCCTCCTCCTCAGGGACTCAGGTCCGTTCAGGGTCCTGTTCTCCTGCCTTCTCTCCTCCATGGAGCTGGAAGTTCCCACTGTGCTGAACATGGCCACACACATCCCTAGCATCCCAGCTCCCAGTGCCTGGCCCCCGGGGCGTGGATTTGTGCTTCTGGATCCTTCTCTCCTAGTTTAGCAGAGCCTGATTTAGGTTACACAGGAGGAGGAGGAAAGGTCACTGCATGTTACTATTATCCAGTCCCGCCACCCTCCAAACCAAGCATGCTTGGTCACGCCACTGAGTTTGCCTTTCCAAAACTGCCATCTGATCATGTCACTTCCTCTGCTTTAAAAATCTTCCCAAGGTTGCAGACGCTGACGGATTTGCCTTGGGAGCTGAAGTAGCTGCTGCCACCAGAGGCTGGAGCCATGAGCGGGTTTAATTTTGGAGGCACTGGGGCCCCTACAGGCGGGTTCACGTTTGGCACTGCAAAGACAGCAACAACCACATCTGCGACAGGGTTTTCTTTCTCCGCTGCCAGCACTGGAGGGTTTAATTTTGGGACTCCCTCCCAAGCCCCTGCAAGTTCCTCTTCCACCGGCCTGTTCTCATTCAATACCCAAACTCCAGCGACGCAAACTCCGGGATTCAGTTTTGGAACAACAACTCCTGCTTCAGGAGGAACTGGGTTTTCTTTAGGGATCAATGCTCCAAAGCTAAGCTTGAGCAACACAGGCACCACCCCGGCCACGGCCACCCTCAGCAGCTTTGGGCTCGGCAGCAGCACCCTCACCAATGCCATGTCCAGCACCGCCACCTCCAGCCAGGGCACCGCACCCCCTGGCTTTGTCTTTGGCTCCTCCACCACCTCCGCTGCTCCGTCCACCACATCCGGAGGGTTCTCATTCACTGGTGGAAGCTCGTCCCAGAGCGGGACCTCCGGTTTCAACATCGGCTCAGTGGGGAATTCGGCCCAGCCCACGGCACTTGCTGGATTACCCTTCACTCCAGCCACGCCAGCAGCCACTGGAGCAGGGACCACACAGCCAGCCGCTCCCACGCCCGCTGCTGCCACCACCAGTGCTGGGCCCACCCTCTTTGCCTCAATAGCAACCGCTCCAATCTCATCCACCGCCACCGGGCTCTCCCTCTGTCCCCCGACAACCACAGCTGGAGCAGCCGGGGCTGGCACGCTGGGCTTCAGCTTGAAGGCCCCTGGAGCAGCTTCTGGCGCCTCCACAGCCACATCCACCACCGCTGCCGCCACCACCGCCACCACCAGCACCGGCTTTGCGTTGAGTCTAAAACCACTGGCACCAGCCGGGATCCCCAGCAATGCGGCAGCTACCGCGACCGCCCCGCCTGGCCCCAGTGCAGCTACAGGGGCGGCCACCAGTCCCGCGATGACCTATGCGCAGCTGGAGAGCCTGATCAACAAGTGGAGCCTGGAGCTGGAGGACCAGGAGCGCCACTTCCTGCAGCAGGCCACCCAGGTCAACGCCTGGGACCGCACACTGATCGAGAACGGGGAGAAGATCACCAGCCTGCATCGCGAGGTGGAGAAGGTGAAGCTGGACCAGAAGAGGCTAGACCAGGAGCTTGACTTCATCTTGTCTCAGCAGAAGGAGCTGGAAGACCTGCTGAGCCCGCTGGAGGAGTCGGTCAAGGAGCAGAGCGGGACCATCTACCTGCAGCACGCCGATGAGGAGCGCGAGAAAACCTACAAGCTGGCGGAGAACATCGACGCGCAGCTGAAGCGCATGGCCCAGGACCTCAAGGACATCATCGAGCACCTGAACACATCTGGGGGCCCTGCCGACACCAGCGACCCGCTACAGCAGATCTGCAAGATCCTCAACGCACACATGGACTCGCTGCAGTGGATCGACCAGAACTCGGCTCTGCTGCAGAGGAAAGTGGAGGAAGTGACCAAGGTGTGCGAGGGGCGTCGCAAGGAGCAGGAGCGCAGCTTCCGGATCACCTTCGACTGAGCCGACGTCGCATCTAGGACCCACGGGTCTGAGGGCATCAGACGGGAATGCGCTTGTTGTCTAGTTTTGGTGGGTTGCAACAAGATATTTGTTTCTTTCTTTCTTTCTTTCCTTCAGATGATTGTGCTGTTGAGAGAATTGCTCTGTGCTTGAACTTTTCCCATTAGTAAATAGCAAGTATTCTGAGCCCTCTGGTGCAGGAACTGCCTCATGGGGTTTCTGTGTTTCGTCTGCAAATCTTTGGCCCCTTTTCACCCACTACAACCACCCACCTCAGCCTTCTGGCTCCGGCCAAGTGCTGACTCACCTAAGAAAAATCCGCTTCCCGCCTGTTCGGTGGGCAGCCGCTGTGTCCGACACACAGTCGCGGGTGCAGTGAAAAAATACCAAGGTTAAAAGAATCTCCGTCCTCAGGAGACAGCAGCCTAGTTTTGAAGAATAAGATGTATACTTGTGAAAATTAAGCACCAAGACAAAGCAGTGAATTGTGACTAGAACAGACATGGATTAGTGAATTTCAAAGGTGAAAAACAGGTCAGCCAAGGGGCCTGAACTAGGTCTTGGGAAAAGGGTAAGACTCGAGCCAAGAGGTCTTCCCTTTGCCTGCCTAACCTCCCCACTCACCCTCCAGGCCTCCCCTTCGGCCTCACCTCCCCCAGGAAGCCTTCTCAGCCACCAGAGTTCAGGCAGTGGCCGTCTTGCAGGTCCCCACAGCACACCAAGCTGGGGCCTGTGGTGACACTCGCTACACTGTAGTATGCTGGCTGTTTGCTTCTCTTTCTCACTGTTAGATCGTGAGCTCCTGTGGGCAGAGAGTGATTATTGTTCCCCTTGTGTCCCCAGCGCAGTCCCTGTCACATTTGTTGAATGAAAGAACAGTGAAGATGAAACCTGACATAACGTTAGTCCACAAAAATGCCTGCTGAAATGGCCACCGTTGCCAGGGGAGACTTGTTTCTGAACTTCCCAACGCAGTCAGTGACAGTAAGAGCCACAGAGTCTAGAAGGCAGAGCCAGCGTGTTGTATACTAAGTATTGTCTTTACACTTTGTTCATTCTCTGAAATACCTATGACTGTATGTTGCTTTCCTAAATAAAAGAAAATTTGTGAAACAAAAAACTGCCATTAATACGAATAAATGTTAGAAGGAGAAGCCTGAGTAAAAAAAGTAGGTTCCAAGAAGACCGTATCAAGTGGGATGCCATCTTCTGAAATGCAAAAGCAAGCAAAACTCAGCAACACAGTTTAGACAGATGTCGAGCCGTGGTGACGCAGGTTTTGTTTGGTGAGAGGGAGTGATGCACAAACTCCAGTTGTGGCTGCCTCTGGGAAGAGATGGGGCTGCTGGTGGCAGAAGAGGAAGCTGTCACGGCCACTGCTCTGAGTAGTGGGCGCCAGGTGTTTGTGATATCCTAGAATGTACACGGATATATGAAGGCATCTGGCACCTCCCTACCCCAGTGGTCACAGATGTCATCAGCAGCCTTCCTCACTGTCACCTGGGGCTAGCTGGAGGGTTCTGGCTATGCTTCTGCTTCAACAGGGGACACAGATTTATATTGGGTGGTTTCCAGGTACTGCTCCGATGTTCTGCCTCAGCCCTCCAGCCTCCCTGTGGTGGCCTGGAATGATACTGTCACGGTCCTGTCCGTGGCCGGACTTTAAAGTGTTTCCCCAGTTCTTGGGCTCCTAGCTCGGAGGAATCGCAAGCCTTGGCCCATGTGACAGAGAGAGATGACAGACACTCAGCAAGTGTCTGGGAAGAATTTATCGTAAGGAAAGTTTAAGGGTGCAAAGCGAAAGTGTGTTTCCTGTTCCATGGTCTAATTACCCCATTCATTAAGACTGAAATAACTCTTTCCCTTGGTTATTTTTCTGTAACTATTTCCTTCTTACTGTTTCTCTGTAACTGTTCCCTCCTTGTTTTTCTGCTCCTATCATTCCATTACGTCTTGTTTTTCTGTCCCCACCAATACCAAGCACTGAGATCTCAGTCCTCCTGGGCTGTGGGGAATCAGGAGCTTCGGCCTATTTCATAAACTGGGCCACACATTTTGGAAATTTATGGCCCAGTTTCCAAAATCTTCCAAAGTCATGATCATGAGTCAGTTATTATCTTGGACCATCTTGGGCTTCAAAGGACAAGAGTTTTGTCGAAGCAGAAGCCACAGGAGGGTGGGAAGGGAAGCGAATTAGAGGAGAAAGACCCCAACCACCCCAGTTGCTTCTCTTGGAAAGCTGTCGACAGTGGCCTTTTTCCTCAGCCCAGGGCCTTGACTCACTGACCCCTCTGCCCGAAGGGAGGCCTCAGGTCCCCCTAGAATGTAGAAAGTAGCTTGTATTTTACGTACATGTATCCATTCAACATCCATTTTTAGAGCACCCGCTTCACACCAGATCCTGATCGGGACTGGAGTTAGGAAAATGGAGCAGAGTTTCTCTGTCCACAGGGAGGTCGCTGGGAGGGGCCACGCAATCATGGTACGATGGAAAAAATCTGAGTGTACATTTCCCGTGTATATGAGGTCTGTCCGGAAAGTATCCAGCCATGTTACATTAAATATTTTTCTTTTCTTTTTTTAGACTTCTACTTTGACTAAATAAACATTTTTATTGTTATATTAACAATGGCTGGATACTTTCCGGATAGCCCTCGTATATGTATGTGTGTATGTATATATATATTTCACATTATTTGACATATTAAACATCAGTAAAGCTTAATTACTTTCTTATAGTTGCATTTTTTTTAAATAAAAAAATTGTTCTAATATTTTCTTCCCACGCCCTGAGGGATCATGGGCACCCCATGTTGAAGGACACGAGTGATTCTGATAAACTAGGAGGATCCTCACGTGGGAGGGATCGCTACACAGTGCTCTGGAACCATGTGGGAAATGGTCCCAACAGGCTCCCTGTGGGCATCAGGGAGGGGTCCCCGAGATTGCAGCTGACTAGGTGCCACCCTGTGATGATGGCGTCATTGTAACTGCGGTTTCCCTTTCCAGGAAGAAAACACAGATGCGCCTTGCCAGCCCAGAAAAATGGCCTCTACTTAAGTTCTTCTTCATTAATTAATATGAAGGCAACAAAAGTGCTGACTAAATTTGGAATCAGAGGCTTTTAAAGGTGAATCTCCTCAGTAAGCTCTTACGGTGTTTCTATTCCCTGTTTAGGGATAAGAGTGGCAATAGGATTTATAGCTGTGGCTTTCTTTTAGTCTCAGAGAAACCCTCAAATGACTATCCACATCGTAGCCCCTTCCCCAGGAGGATTCCCCTGCCCCATTCACTGGCCACAGCTCAGCATCCAAAGGCTCAGATTTTTGAAACATTTCCAGAACAAGAGAGCAGCCTTGATCTCCTATGGAAGATTGAAACTAATCATTCCCAGGCAGTGGTGTGCTGGTACATGTTGATAGTCAGCTCTCTGCCGTGGGAGGAAGCCCTGATTTGTACAAAATGCCAGTTTCCGTGGTGTAAATATTCCCACCATGGCTGATTTCAAGCTGCCAATGTGAAGTCACCGAACACGAAATTGGGGAGAGACACACTATGTAGAAACAATAAGTTCACCTCAAGAGCATATATAATAGTGTAAAATGTAGTCACATAATTAGGGAGTGATGCGTTTTGAATATTTTCTTTTTAGTAAAATCTGTTTAATTGTAAATATAATAAATAAAGAATGGCTTACAAAGCAAAACCAAAAAATCCTGAAAATTTAAGTCAGCTCTTGTGAATTGGCACACGCCAGCTCCAGCACACCACTGCTCCTAAGTTTTCAGTGAAACCCCAAAATGCCTGAGTGCTTTAAAAATCTACCTCCAGACTCCCAGGACAGGGGCTCTCTGCAGAGCCGCCCAGGGAGTCAGATCCCTCACCCTCAGGAGCCAGGTCTGCTTCTTGGACAGCGGCCAGCCCCCCAGCCGGGCTCAGGTGAGCCCAGCTGCTCCCATGCCTGTCCCACAACATCACACCTCCAGCTCGCACACACCGGGGCACTGGTCACTTCAAACACAGTGACTCACCTGGGCACTCCCATTCACCTCACCTCCGTACCCCATCCAGTCAAACCCCCATGAACGCCAAATCTTCCCCCGTGGCAGGAACCAGACTGGTGCCCTGGTGTCCCATCGGACCCTCTGGTCCTAAGGAAACAGATTCCCAAATCCATGGAACCAAAGTGACACTGACAGAGACACTCATTCACTCAAATGCTATGTGGGCTCTGATTTGAATCTTAAGTTCAACCAACCAATTGTTTAAAAAACAATTGTGTAATTATGAGGCAATCAGGGAAATGTGAACGTTGATTTAATGATATTAAGAAATTATCGCTGCTTTTAAATGTGAAGTGGTATTGTAAATCTTGTTTTTTAAAAAGCAAATCAGTTCTTTTAGAGGAGAGGTTGGCAAACTACAGTTCCCACTCCTGTTTTTGTAAATAAAGTTTTATTGGAACATAACCACACCCACCATTTACATGTTGCCTCTGGCCGCTTGGAGGACAGGGTCTCATAGTCGGGACACAGAGCCTGTGGCCTGCAAAGCCACAAATATTTACACAAAAAGTTTGCCAGCCCCTGCTTGAGAGAAACATCCCAACGTATTTACCTACAAAACAATATCGTGTCTGGGATTTGCTTTAAAATAATCCAACGGGGGAGGGAGAAAGTGTAAGTGAAACAGAGCTGTGAGGCCACAAATACACCTGGGATCCTTATCCTAGCATCTCTGTTTTTATACGATTGAAAATTTTCCATAATGAAACACTTGAGAAAGGAGGGAAGGTCTGCTTTTCAACCACTCTGACCCCACACCAGGACCCTGGCACCTCTGGTCTAACAAGGGCATCAGGACAAAGCCACCACCATTCACCCCGGCTCTGCACACGCCCAACGATGACTTCTATCCCAGGCTAACCAGAGAGGCCATGGGTGCTGAGAGAGCCCCCCAGAGCCAGCCATGCAGTGAGTGCCCCCCATCCGGGGCCCAGGGGTGTTCTGGAAACCGGGGAAGGAAGGGCAGGAGGGCTCTGTGGGAAGGGGGCCCCTGTCTGGGGGTCAGGCCAGAGGATCAGAGGGGCTCAGGTAAGTCCATCCTTTGCTCTCTGCACCCCTCCCCCCATGCTGGCCCTAACCCCCGACTTCCGCCTGGATCCCTGGGCTCCCCTAGGCAGGCCCTGCCAGCCTCTGAGACTTGGCGGAAGTTTTAATACTCAGCACTCAGGGCCTTTGGATGGACTCAAAGACAGTGTATATGTGTACGTGTACACACACACACACACACACACACACGTGTTTGTGTCATGCAGTGGCCCACCCTTAGCACGTCTGTGGCTGCCATCAGCATTAGCTGCCCTGATGGGCCACGAGGCCCCAGGTAGGGTTGGGGAAGGGTCTCTGGCCGCTGTGTAGATGTGACCAAAACCCCATTAGAACCGTTATTGTGGTTCTAGAAGTAAATCAAATAGGGTAGGGTTTTTCCCCTTAAAAACCATTTTTAGTCCGGGCAGTGACTCACACCTGTAATCCCAGAACTCTGGGAAGTTGAGGCGGGAGGATCGCTTAAGCTCAGGTGTTCAAGACCAGCCTGAGCAAGAGTGAGACCCCATCTCTACTAAAAATAGAAAAAGTTAGCCGGGCATGGTGGCGCATGCCTGTAGTCCCAGGTACTCGGGAGGCTGAGGCAGGAGGATCGCTTGAGCCCAGGAGTTTGAAGTTGCTGTGAGTGAGGCTGATGCCACGGCACTCTAGCCTGGGCTACAGAGGAAGACTCTGTCTCAAAATAAATAAACGAAAACCATTTTTACCTGGAAGGATTAACATTGTTTTCTAGAAATTCCATCATAAAACCGGGATATCCCCAAACCAACAGAGACTTGATCTGACCTTTCCTCCCCCCCCCTCCCGTCCCTGCTTCTGCCCCCAGCCTGACCCAGCTCTGGCCCGCTGGGCATCCACCCTGTCCTGTCTCCTACCCACTACCTGATCCAAACTGCTTTTTCCTGACTCATTCCACCCTAATCCCTACCCCTGATTTAACCCAAATGCCAATCTCTTCAGTATTATCAGGAATGATCTAGAAAGCCCACTCTTTCCACCAGTGGAGATTACCATCAGTCCCGACTCGGCCCTGTGCCTCTCTCTGTTCTTCACTCTGGGTGCCTGGCCCTGCCTGATGCATTGCTCCAAACTAACACTAATTGGGATTTTTTTCTTTAATTGCAAAAGTAATACATGCTGAATGAAGACAATGTGAAATACACAAAAAACCTCAAAGGAAGAAAGCAAATCCCAAATTATTCATAATCTGACCCCAAAACAACCTCTATAGGATACTCTGCCATGTGACCTTCCAGCGTTTCTTTTCCCGCTATGTGCAGACCTTTCTGGTTGTCACCCCTGGATGGGGACAGAGTACAACTGGCATCTACTGGGTAGAGGCCAGCGATGCTGCTAAATGTGCAGGACAGGCCCCCCCCAAGAACGACCTGGCCCCCAGTGTCAACAGTGCTGAGGTGGAGACACCCTGCCCGGACCCCATCCCTAATCCCAAGTGGAAGCTCGCTCCTGACTGCAGAGTGGTTAAGAACAAACACCAGCCGGGAGCCGGGCTGCTTGCCATCAAAGCTGGGCTCTGCCCCTTCCAAGCTGGTGACTGATCTGGCCTCAGTTTTCTCTGCTGTAAAACAGGGACGCTAAACTCACCTTGTCAGAGTTTGTTCTTGGAGTAAATGCAGGAAAACATATAAAGTGTCTGACACATAGTTAATTACTACTAAACAGCAGCCACTGCCATTCATCCATAGGAAGGTGATTGATGAGACCCTGCTCTAAAGGGATCCCTGTGCTCAGGCAGTGCTCCCCCTGAGCAGTGCTCCCCACAGCAGTGCTCTGTTTCTCTCCCTCCCACTCCTTCCCCCTCCGATCCCTGCAGGGGGAGGCTGGCGCTGCATCTGCCTCCTCTAGAGTCCACAGGGGAGCGGTGCGTGTGCCCAGAGCCAGGGAGCTGTGAACGGCAACCCGTATGGGAAAGACAGGGTCGACTCAGGGACCCCAGCAGGGCCTCACCCATCCACTCTGCGGACCCAAAACCTCTGCCCGGACCTGCCCTGGGAGCCCCTTGGCTCTGTGGTGTCCACCCCTTTCCAGGGTAGTTTCTGTTTCCTCTCACTTGTGTGGAACACTGCCACGAGGCTGTAGAACCGAGGGTCTTCTGGGCAGGGGCTAGGGGACCCTGGGGTCTGCCCGACCTGGTAGGAACCCCCAGCACCACCTCTCCCGGCTCTGGGCCCAGGGAAAGCACTCTCCCCTCTGGCCCAGGTTCCTGCCCCCACACTCGGGGCCTGGACTAGACGAGAAATCACGTTTGCAGAGCACAAGGCCTGGCCGAGGCACAGGTGGCTAAGGTCACGATGTAGCGTTCGTACGCTACATGTCACCGTGAATAAAGCAGGCCTCGTCTGTGGTGGGAAAACCTGGGCTCTGGTACCTTGGGAAGTCCTTTCTTCTCTCTGTGCCCCAGGGTCCTCCTCTGCCCGCCATTCACCATCTCTGAGCCTCTGTGTCCTCATCTGTCAAATGTAGGCATTGTGAGGGTCACGATGAGTGCAAAGCCCCGGGCACAGGGTGACCTCTGAGCTCGCCGTGGGGACAGACCCTCTCGTTACCATTTTTGCTGACCTGAGCTCTCAGCAGGCAGCATCAGAGCCTCTGTCCAGCTCTTCGATTCTGTTTCCTTTTGGCCGCCGCCTCCCCGCAACATCATACGTCTTCTGACTCACACAGACCTCCAACCCCCTTCCCTCCGTCAAACCACATCCCTCTTCCATTTACTGTCAAGAGTTTCCCATCTTGGTCTTTCTTGGCAACGTCCCCGACGCCCTTGCTACAGAGAATCTGCCTCCCTCTGGCTTCTGTCCTCCCCGACGCCCTGGCTCCCTCTCCCTACCCCCAAGAAAAGTCCCTGCCATTGCTTCCCCACCCCACCCACTTCAGGGTGCTACCCACGCCCTGCCCTGAGCTGAGCGCCACAGTGGTCCTCAAGGCAGGGCTGGGGAGGAGGGGCAAGGGCAAGCTGGGTGCTCCTGCTGCCAGGTGGCCACTCCTGGGCCCCGGCCCCAGCTGGGCGCTTCCACGGGACCGGGATCTGCGCAGGTCTTACCTGGATTCCCTCACTCAGCCCTAAAATTGCGATGGCCCCGTGTGACAGCTGCAGACGGGAGCCACAGAGAGGGGAAGGGTCTCGCCCAAAGTCCCCGGCTGGCGGTGCCAGGTGGGCTGGCTCAGAGCCCAGGCCCTGACTGCGCTGCTGCCTGTGAGCCCTGCCGCTACACCCATCTCACGATCTCCCTGAGGGGAGGCTCAGGCTCAGAGTGGCAGTGGCGGTGGAGAAAAGGAGAAAAGAGTCCTGACCCAGGGACCTGCAGCCTCATGGCCAGAGACCCTCTGTCCTCCTGCCCCAGGAATCAAGGAGGCAGAGAGAACACGGGAAGGTAGAGACAGGGACCTGGCGATCAGGGACCCGGGCAGGCCACAGGGGCAGTCCCTGCTGTTAGCGAGGTTACCTGAGCATTTATTTCTGGCCTCCAAACCGCCCCAGAACTATTTGGGGCAAAAGGAAGAAAACGGACTGGTTTACTTCCTCCCAGCCCCCTTTCTCTCACCCTGCTCTCTCACCCACGCCCACCCTGCTCCCCCAGCCTCAGTTAGACTCGGAGCATCTGACCTTGCAACTCCAGGATAGCAGTTTCATTTCCCTGTCATCCCCGAAGGGAGAGGTGGGCGGGCCCGGCTGGTTTAAGGGGAGAGAAGGTGCCGCGGAGGGCAGAGTGGAGGAAAGCACCACGCTGCTGTCCCAGCGCTGGAGGTAGAGAGACACAGCCAGCGGGGGCAGGGGGACAGGGACAGGACCCGCACAAAGAGGGGCTGGCTGAGAGGCAGGGGAGAGGGGAGAGACCCAGCACCAGGCAGGCGGGGAGGAGGTGAGAGAAAGAGGGAACAGAGGAGAGACAGGGAGGCGGAGAGCGAGCTGAACGGAGCAGGAGAGACGTCGGCAGAGGTGGAGAATGAGGGCAGAGACTGGCAAGGAGGGAGGCGAGGATGGTCTGGGGGGCTCTGAAGGAAGCAAGTCGGGGACACAGGCGTCCAAAGAGGGAGGTGGTTACGGGCAAGGGCTGAGGCAGGCCGCTGGGCAACCCACAGGGAGACAGAGTCAGACTCGGGGGACACTGGTCCCATCACAGTGGCCCTCGCTTCTCCTCCACCCCAGACACCATCTCCCACCGAGAGGCATGGCCCCGTTGGGTGAGTAAACAGTGGAGGGGGCTCTGGGACAAGTGGGGCAGAACCCCTCTCTCCTCCGTCCCCGCCACCTACCTAGTGACCCTGTCCTCCTCCCCAGCCCTGCGCCTCCTCGTGCTCGTCCCCATCCTCAGCCTGGCGGCCTGCCTGGACTGGAGGGCTGACCACAGCCAGGACCCCTTCGAGAAATGCATGCACGATCCTGACTATGAGCAGCTGCTCAAGGTGGTGACCTTGGGCCTCAATCGGACCCTGAAGCCCCAGAAGGTGATCGTGGTTGGCGCTGGTGTGGCTGGGCTGGTGGCCGCCAAGGTGCTCAGTGATGCTGGACACAAGGTGAGAAGTGCTGCTTGCAGTCTACCTTGAGTCTTTCCTGCTGCAGGCTTGGAGTCCTCAGGCAGAGGGTCCTGGCCACATCCCCGCTTGAGAGGGTCGAGTTTGGTGGGAGGTGGAGAGAGGGAGCTGTTCTTCCCTGGTGGTCTGGGAATGGGGCCCAAAGCCCCCTGCTCTCCTGGGTCTGCACCAAGAGGCCCTAGACTCTCCTGCCCTACTGTTCCTCATCCCGGAGGGAAGTCCCACTCGAAAGATCCTCCGACCTGAGCTGGGGGTGTGTGTTGGTGGAGATGGAAATTCCACCAAGGGGAAGTGCCCCCTGAGGTCTAACCGCTATCTCTCTCACTGAAATCCAAGAATGAGAATGGGCCAACCCAGGGGTTTCTAGGCATACAGGAAATGTCCCTACTCTCTGAGCTGGGAAGTCCCTCTGCAATCTAACTGGTGGCCTTCTGCTGCAGCCTGGAACTGCTCACTATGCGCTGTTCTCCCACAAGCAGCCCCACCTCCCACAGAGACAGGGACCCTTCTAGTCTAGGTCTGTGGGCATGGAAGAAGGCAGGGGCTGGCACAGGGCAGGGTGAGGGTGGGCATGGTGAGTGGGAGGAGCTGAAGGGCCCCGCCCCCTTCCTGCAGGTCACCATCCTGGAGGCAGACAACAGGGTCGGGGGCCGCATCTTCACCTACCAGGACCCGAAGACTGGCTGGATTGGAGAGCTGGGAGCCATGCGCATGCCCAGCTCCCACAGGTGAGGCCTGACCCGCAACCAGGCAGGCACCGGGGCCAACGCCAGCCCCACCTCTGTGCCCAGACTCACCCAGAACCCCAACTTGAACTTTGACTCCTCCAACCTAGACCCCCAACGCAAGTCAGGTCTAGACCCAAACCTCCAACTCCATCCTTCACCTAATCGCAACTTATGGTCTCTTGGCTCCAGCCCCACCCCTGGCCTCCTGCCCATCCCCTTCCCCCCTCCAACCCCCAGCAGGGGTGGGGCCACCCCGCCCGACCGCACCCTCAGCCGACCTGCCGTCCCCAGGATCCTGCACGCGCTCTGCCGCAGCCTGGGACTCAACCTGACGGAATTCGCCCAGTACGACGAGAACACGTGGACGGAAGTGAACAACGTGAAGCTGCGGAACTACGTGGTGGAGAGGATGCCCGAGAAGCTGGGCTACGCCCTGCGCCCCAGGGAGAAGGGCCGCTCGCCCGAAGGTATCTACCAGATGGCTCTCAACAAGGTGCGCTGCCCCGTGCTCCTCCCGCCCTGATGCCCCGCCGCCTCTTCTCCTCCAGGGCGTCCCCCGGCCTGCTCCCAGGCGTGGCTTTCCTTCTCTCTGTCATCCCTCTGGTCTCCCACCGCTGGCTCTCCAGTCTTTAGTTTCCCCATAAACACTGCTGGTCCCCGAGGCGCCATCCGCTTTTGGTCTCTTCTTCCTCTTCTCACCCACACGCTATCCTAGACAACCTCACCTTTCTGCGCGTTTGGCCTAAACTTGGATCTGCAGGCTGGTGTCTCCGAAATCTGTCTCCTGAGACCCAGACCTATGTCCCTCTCCTGGGCCCCTCCAGCTCCACGGAGCCCTAAGCCCGCTCGTGTGCCTGGGGGCCCTCCATGCCCCAGTCACCTGCATGCCCCTAGGGGCCCCCTGATCCCTACTCCCCCACCCCGCTTCCCTCTCCCCTCCGCCGCCCTCAGTCCCCAGCCCTGCTCCCACCTCTCTGTCCAGCTCAGGCCTCCTCCTCTCCCCCACCCTCACCCAGCCTCAGTCTCCCCAGCCTGGCACCAGAAGGCTCTTTCTACACCCAGAGTGACTGAGCTCACAGCTCCCCGTGGCTCCCAAAGCCTCCAGGACAAAGTCCCAGCTTCTCAGGCTCAGGTTCCAGTCCTGAGGGCCCTTACCTGCCCCACCCCTCCGGCCTCATCTTTTCTCCTCTAAGAAGTTTCTGTCACTCACAAAGTCTTCACGGTGGTCCAGATGCCCCCAGCTCTATGTTCCTTCTCACTTGCTCATCGCCCCAAGCCCACGCCTCTCCCTTTCCCGCCCAGGGAACTGCCACTCTCATCCTGCAAGGCCCCTCCTCCAGGAGGCCCTCCTGGTGCCCTTAGGGTGGAGCTGGCTACACCCCACTCTGAGAGCCTGTTACTTGCTCATCTCCCATCCTGGACGAGAGAGGGGGCCGAGTCCGGGTCATTTCTGTGCCCTCGCAGTGACCGGTTTGGGGAGCCTGGGCACATGGGAGGTGAACGAGTGACCGAGCGAAGGGGCACCTCTTTCCTCGGGGAGTTCCCTGAGTGGTCATGCCCTGTCAGTGCTGACAGGCGGCAGAGGGGACTCAGCTTCTGTCCGTGCCCACAATGATCCAGGCAACAGATAATTACCGAGCACGACAGGGACAGACACAAGCCCCTGGTCATGCAGCTCAGAGGCTAGCATAGGAATAGGCAAAATGACACCCAACTGGGATGAGAGGTGACAACCCAGGGGGGCTGAATGCTGGGGGCTGAGGGGTACTAACGATTCGGGAAGACTTGCTGGAGTGGTGGCGCCTGAGTCGCAGTGAAGGGCGAGGCTGAGGGCATAGCATGGGCAAAAGCCCAGGGGCTTGAAAGAGAGTGGCAATGGCCCGCCGTGGGCAGAACCGGGGCAGGACCCAGGTTTGGCCTCCAGGCCGGGCCTTCACCCCTCGGCCCAGCGGCTCAGCACCTCAGCACCGTCTGCTTGTTCCGCGACAGGCCCTCAAAGATCTCAAGGTGCTGGGCTGCAGAAAGGCGATGAAGAAATTTGAAAGGCACACGCTCCTGGTGAGTGGGGCCCCGGCTTCGCTGTCTGGGAAATGGGGGCACAAAGGGTGCCACGGGGCCTTCCCCAAAGAGTCAGAAGGCAGGACACCGGGACCCCAGTCCTACCACCGCCTCCCTGCTTGACTCAAGGGCTGGACACGCCCCTTCTCTGGAACTCAGTTTCCCTCATCTGTCACAGGAGGGGAGACCAGATCGCTTCGGTCCCAGGGAGGTGCCAGGAAGGCCCAGCTGGGGAGGCGTCCCCATGGGAGTGGGGACGGAGCCGGCAGGTGCAGCCTGTCGGGGTCCTGACTTCGGCCCGCACCCACCCACAGGAATACCTCCTCGGGGAAGGGAACCTGAGCCAGCCGGCCGTACGGCTCCTAGGAGATGTGATGTCCAAGGATGGTTTCTTCTATCTCAGTTTCTCAGAGGCCCTTCGGGCCCACAGCTGCCTCAGCGACCGGCTCCAGTGAGGGGCGGGGCCGGCGGGTAGGGGCGGGATGGGCGGAGGCCAATCGGGGCGAGTAACCGGGAGTGGGTGGGGCCGTGCATGGGGAGGGTGGAGCTGGCGGGAAGGCGTGGCCCGAGGGGTGGGGGAAGGGCTAAAGGGTTGGAGAGGTGGTCGGGCTGCGCGGGCGCAGGCATCCGGGTCCTCCGAGGAGCTGGTAAGAATGGTTCCCGGAGAAGGGCGTGGTCCAGCGGAGCAGCGGCAAGGTTCTGGGTTGCACAATCCCCTACTCTTCAGGCCTCGGGAACAGCGAGAACCGGCGGGGTCGGGGAGAGGCAGACGGAGGGGCGGGCCTAGCGGGAGCGGGGAAGTGCCTACAGGGGCAAGCAGCGAGGGGGCGGGCCCTACGCGGAGGGGCGGGGCGCAGAGCCCGGGTCACGCCCTCGCCTCGCCCGCAGGTACAGTCGCATCGTGGGCGGCTGGGACCTGTTGCCGCGCGCGCTGCTGAGCTTGCTGTCAGGGCCCGTGATGCTGAACGCGCCGGTCGTGGCGATGACGCAGAGGCTGCACGATGTGCAAGTGCAGATCGCCACCTCCCACCACAATCTGAAGGCGCTGACCGCGGACGTGGTGCTGCTGACGGCGAGCGGGCCGGCGGTGAAGCGCATAAGCTTCTCGCCGCCGCTGCCGCGCCGACTGCAGGAGGCGCTGCGTGGGCTGCACTACGTGCCGGCCACCAAGGTATACCTGAGCTTCCGCCGGCCCTTCTGGCACGACGAGCACATCCAAGGCGGCCACTCGAACACCAACCGCCCGTCGCGCATGATATTCTACCCGCCGCCCCACGAGGGCGCGCTGCTGCTGGCCTCGTACACGTGGTCGGACGCCGCCGCCGCGTTTGCCGGCCTGAGCCTGAACGAGGCGCTGCGCTTGGCGCTCCGCGACGTGGCGGCGCTGCACGGGCCAATCGTGCACCGGCTCTGGGACGGCAGGGGCTTCGTCAAGCGCTGGGCAGAGGACCCGCACAGCCAGGGTGGCTTCGTGGTGCAGCCGCCAGCACTCTGGCACACCGAGGACAACGCGCAGGACTACAACTGGGCGGTCCCTTACGGCCGCATCTACTTCGCCGGGGAGCACACGGCCTACCCACACGGCTGGGTGGAGACGGCCGTCAAGTCGGCGCTGCGTGCTGCCATTAGGATCAACAGCGGGAAGAAGCCTGTGTCCCCGACTGCCGGCGCACAGGAGCCGTGGCAGGGGAAGGGCCACAAGCACTCGATGGCCAGCAGCACCCCCTATGACCTGGCAGAGGGAGGTGCCACCCAACCTCCAGTACAACCCCAGTTCTCTCTCCCACACAAGACCCACAAGAGGACCTCGAATTAAAGTATTTTCGGAAAAAGCCGGGTGGTCCAGCCTCCTCCTTGGCTCAGTTGTTTCCCCAGTTTGCCTGAACCAGAGCCATTATCCGGTTAGAAAGGTGGCACCTAGAGCTTAGAACTTGTCACTCTGGACCTTAAAAACAGAGAAAAAAAGCGATGCCTGTCCTGGAGCCCCAGAAGCAGCTGCCCCTTCCTTCCTCCTGGACAGCAGGGCTCCGTGGGGGGCGAGGGGAGGAGCAGGACGGACACTCTGCCTCGCACCACTGGCACACGGTAATCACAGTGACCCGCAGATGCGAGCAACAAAATCCAACTAATGGTGGGTTAAACAATGAGTTTATTTTTCTCACTAAGCAGCGGCTGGTAGGCAAGGTCCCCAGAGTGTGCAGCTCCACAGGCCCCTGCACTTCAGTAATGTCCGGGATGTGTCCCGCACAGCTACTTAGGTGGCAGCCTCATCCGCACTCCTCCAAAACACCAATTCAGGCAGGTGAGGGAGCCTCGCCTCCACCGAGCCCTGTCACTCACCGCCAAGGGGGCCTCCTCCTGCGTCCCACTGGCTGGCTCAGGGCCACGTGGTCAGGCTTTAGCTCTGCGGAGCCACAGAGGGGACCCTGAGCCACTACCCCTTCCCCATCCAGGTCGGAGCCAAAGTGGCAGCCTCCTTCCCCCAAGAACACGGGGCTAACTGGAAGTGAGAAGTGTGTTTAATGAAGTCAGTTTATCGGGAGCACACCCGCCCCTCCTCCCAGGGCCCTCCCGGCCTCCGCGGGGACAGGATAAAGTGCCTGTGCGGGTCACGTGCCCGGCAGGGCTAGGAGTCTGCCCCATCCTCCTCCTCCTCAGGCAGGATCTCCAGGCTGCTGTCAGGCTGCGGGGCTGTGTCTGCGGGGGGCGGGGAGGCCAGCGGGGCCCGGGTGGGTGACAGTGGCAGCGGGGAGGCAGGGGGTGACGGGCTGTGGGGCTCTGCAGGCGGTGCCAGACCCAGGACCTCCTGCACGTTGTGAGGCAACTCCTGGGGGCAGGGAAGCATCAGAGGTGAGTCAGAGGCGAGCAGGGGTCCCAGGGCTGTTGGCCACAGGGCACTGGGAGGGGTTGGGGACTCACCGGGCAGGCAGTCAGCTGCCGGTACAGGGCCTCGGCCCGCGTCAGTACGTCCTCCACGCTCAGCTTCATGGTCAGCTCGTTGATGTGCTGCGGGAGGGGTGGGTCAGGCGCCAGGCGGCACACGCAACCACCACCGCGCGGGCGCCCACTCTGCCTCGTGCTGGGGACACAATGGAGGGAAGACAGACAGGGCTGGCCCTCTGGGGGCTCAGAGGCAGCTGGGCCGTCAGCGGTCATGCTTCTCAGGCCTTCAGCGAGCACTCACTGCTTGCCAGAGGCTGTGATGCAGTGAGGGGAAAGACCCCAGCCCCGCCACTGGTGCGTGTCCTGGGGAAGGGCAGGTCCCCCATCCCCTGCTCTGTGAGGACACTGCTGGGGGCAGGCACAGGATGGGGTAGGAGAAAACTGATCCAGGCCCAGCCCACGGTGCGCACAGCTAACCATACTGTCAATAATCCCATTTCCAGCACCTACTCCCACAACGCACTGGCACGGGCCCAGTGCCAGCCTGCACAGGCGCCAGCCAGGTCAGGGTAGGCTGGGAGGGACCTGCCCTCACCTTAAGGATCTCGTTAGAGCCGAAGCCAGACAGCATGAGGGCATCCCGCTCCATGTCCAGGATGGCGCAGGCCACCAGCAGGTGCAGATTGGGGCCAGGGAGCCCTGTCCACAGCACCTGGGGGTGCAGGGGGAGGGAGGAGTCAAGGCCCAGCCTTTGCCCAAGGCACCCCCCAGGTCTGCCGTGACACCCTCTGCCTATCTGCCCCCAACCTCCCAGCTCCTCCTGTGGGGAGTAGAGCCCCCTTTTTCCCCTTCAGGCCTCCCACCCAAACCGGCTGGCCCACCTCCCACAGGCGAAGGACATCCAGGAAGGGGAATTCCCTCTTGAACCAGATGAGCAGCCACCGGAAGCAGAAGCAGAGAGAGCCGGAGTCCTGGGAGTCTAGGGGAGTACAGGAGCCGACTCAGCCTCACCCACGGCTGGAGCGCCACAAAAAGCAAGCTCAAAACCCACTCGGATCACACCGGCGCTTGGACAGAGACGCTCAGTGATCCTGGCCGAAGACCATCCCCCAGACTAGGTGAGTAGCTTATGCCCAGCTCAGGGGACTTCAGAGGAGAGGCAGGAGCGCTTTGGGGGCCTTTCCTATCCTGCCTTCTGCATGCCACTGATGTGGAAGGGATGTGGCGAGCCCGACACACCCAAGGATACTGGCAGCGGGTGGCGGTGAAGGCTGAGGACACCGGCACTGCAGCTACGCTGCGAGCACAGACACCCACTGCTGTGCTAACTGTTTAGGAAGGCGACAGAGGACACGCATTTCAAAACTGCGAATGACCCAAGTGTCTGGCAGTCCGGTCATATCAGTCCCACCATGCTCAGGTGGACAAGATCTCTCGCAGTCAATGAAAGTGACATTTCGGGAGATCTGAATGACACAGGGACAGCTTATGGCTGTGCGCCCCAGGAAGCCATGTGTGCTTTCCTAAGACTTAGTTTCCTCCTCTGTGAGATGAGGCCCAGAGCCGCTCCGCTCCCTGCCCTGCGGGCCCCAAAGCTGCCGGGAGGAAGCATTCGTACATAAGTCAACACCACCATCCCCACTCAGAGGGTAATGCCACCAATAGCGACGTGAGTATCTTTTCTTTATCTCCATTTCCTGCATTTTTTACATTGAACAAGCAATGAAGAAAAATTTTACAGTTGGAATGCAGCAGCCCCAGGGGCCAGACAGTTTCTTTTTTTTTTTCCTTTTTTTTTTGAGACAGGGTCTCTCCCTGTTGCCCTGCTCGAGTGCAGTGGCATCATCGTAGCTCACCGCAACCTCAAACTCCTGGGCTCAAGGGATCCTCCTGCCTCAGCCTCCAGAGTAGCTGGGACTACAGGTGTGAGCCACCATGCCCGGCTAATTTTTCTATTTTTTGTAAAGATGGGGTCTCGCTCTTGCTCACACTGATGCTGAACTCCTGAGCTCAACCAAGTCTCCCGCCTTGGGCTCCCTGAGTGCTAGGATTACAGGCGTGAACCACCGCGCCCATCCAGAGAACCATTTTCTGATCCCCGGCACAAGGTGAGCAGCAGCTGGGTGGAGATAAGAAGCGGTAGGAGCCACGCCCAGGTCCTTATTTCTGAAAAGTATCCAGCGGATTAAGCTAAAGTTAAAGCCAAAACGGGATCCAGGTGAGCAACAGGTAGCCAGCTCACCTGGCACGCAGCGAGTGACAGTGCCCGCACAGCTGCATTTGCTGAGGTTTTGCTCCAAACAGCAATTCTGCCTTTACATGTAAGTGTTAGGTTCTGGGTCACATCGGTGTGTTTCTCTTGTTTGGATCAGAACCAAACGTCCAGGATGCCACCTGTGGCTGCTACCGGAGAACCTTTGGCAAGGTCCTTGGCCCCACTGTCTCCTGCCCACCCACCCGAGATACATACCCAGGAAGTCACAGAGCAGGGGGTCCAGCACCCTCAGGAGCAGCAGAAGTTGCCCAAGTTGCCGCTTCATGGTCTCCTGACTCTCTTCAAAGTTCCCTTGCTGCAGGAGAGAGGCGGGGGGAGGGTGGCCCTCATGAGGAACAGAGACCCCTAATCCTTTGAGGGGCCTGTGTCTGTCTCCCACCCCTGCCCTAAGGCGGGAGACAGCTCACCACGAGCTCCATGAAGCCACAGAAACACCAGAAGGCATCCACCTCATTCTGAATGACGTAGAGGATCGGGGAGAGGAGGTCACTCATGCCCTGGACGTAGCCTAGGGGGACACGGGATCAGGGTCCAGCCCAGGCCCTCTTCGCCCCACCCCATGCAAGATCTCCCCACCCGGGCCCGCGCCCTACCCAGGTCGAAGTGGTACATGCAGTATGTGAGCAAGATGTCGTTCAGCAGGCCCAGCCCCGGGTTCTCCGGACCCTCGTAGAACTTGTTGGTCCTGTCAGTGCGGCTCACGTCTCTCTCTGTGGGGATGGGGCACAGGTGCAAAGGTGAGGTGGCCCGTCCCCACTGGCCATCAGCACCAGCCCCCAAACTTGGGGCTCGCTCTGGGGAGGAGCGGAGCCGGTTCCAGAAACCATCACTAACACTCTTGCCATGAGGCACCAGGCTCACACTTACTGACATATCCTCCCACAGGTGGGGAAACTGAGGCCCGGGGAGGTAAAATCACTTGTCAAGATCTCACGGGGAGTAAATGACAGAGCTGAGACTTGACTCCAACGTGGCCTGAGTTCCCTTCTGCCCCGGCCCTCCCTGGCCATTCCCACCGCTGCTCACCCCACTTCCCTCCCAGGTGACCGGCCCTGGTCGTGGGGAGGCGGGGGCTCCCATGCTGCCCCGTGTGCCACCCCTGCACCCACCGATGAGGCTGCGGTATCCGTGCAGCAGTGAGTTCCTCCGCTCCTGCTCGGGGCTCACAGACTTCCACTGCAGCTTCATGCGGAAATACTCGTCCCTGAGGGCGGGCGAGGTGATGCGTTCCGACACCTGTCGGTGCAGCACCCAGGGAAGCACCTGGGGACCTCCTGGCCACCTCCCCATCCTTCAGGGCTTAGATCTGTGGGAGGTCGCTCCCACAGAGCCCCTCCCTGACCACGCAAACCCAAGCGCGCCACCCGGTGATTCTTGCCACCGCCCCTCACGCTCCCTTCTCCGGATGTCACTACGTAGACATCCTTGAGGACTTTTGGTGAAAGTCTGTCACCCCCATGCAGAACAGAGAACCCCAGGGACAGGGAACAGTCAGGCACTGCTGCATCCACAGTACCCGGCGGGGCTGGACACACAGCAGGTGCATGATATGCCCCAGGAATGGGAGAGATGGGCCCTACTGGGTGACAGAACACACTGCAAAGCTGCGGTCCCGAGAACAGTGTGGCGCAGGAAGGAAAACAGCAATCAATGGAGGCGGGAGACGGACCACACGGGGGTAGGGACGGGTCTGGCTCTTTCACTACCACGTCCCCGGGGGTGCGGGACAGTGCCCAGCACGTGGCAGGCTCAAGACCATCTGCTGCCCGTTGGAGCCCCTATGAAGCGCCAGGTGTTGTGCCAAGCAAGACGGGGCTCCCGAGGACACCGGGGTAGGGGACACAGCTTCTCACTCACGTTTTCCTGCGCACGTGCGCCTTGTGCTCCTCAGCCGAGCCCTCCCAGCTAAGGTAGCCCAGGAGGAATTTCCATGCCTCGCGCCGCAGGCCGGGGCTCAGACCCTGTGGGCGCGGTGGGGTGGACAGCTCAGCGGGGCCCCCTCCCGGCCCTCCCCATCCTCATACCCACCCGCCGCTCACCCCAGAGAAGATCCGGCTCTTCAGCTCCGAGACCTGCTGCAGGCGGCCCTCGGGGCCCACGTGGTGGGCCCATTCCTCCTCTGTGACCGGAGGAGTCCGCTCCACGGCCGGCCGAGGCCCCAGCTCCACCTGCGGGGTGCTGGGCGAGTGAGCCCAGGGGCTCGGCTGGGGCTGCCCAACCCTGTCTCAGTCCACGGCCCACTGAGCTGGGTGCCCCGCTTAGCTGCACGGACGGTCAGCATCCAGGGGCAGGAAGCAGCTCGTCCTCTGGGTCAGCAGCAAAGTCGCCCCCCATGTCAGGAAGGGCCCCCCGGTAATAAGAGCCATCAGGTGCTCACCATGCCTGGCACGGCTGTGTGCACATTCTGTGAAATCACTCCTGCCACTCACTGAGGGGGTACCAGTACCATCCCTGTTCTACCAAGGAGGAAACTGAGGCCCAAGGAAATGAAGTCACGTGCCCAAGGTGACACAGCCAGAGAGGAACAGGGAGGGTCCCCTCGATACTCACACAGGAAATGACCTCAAACCCTGGCTCAGGCTCATCATCGGGTGGCGGGGGGAGGTCAGAGGAGGCCCCCTCAGGGTGTGGCTGCAGGGCTCCCCGGAAGAAGTTGGTCACTCGGGAGAAGCCGCTGAAGGTGGTGGAGTAGGGGTCCTGGAGAAAGCGCTGGGGACAAGGCCGAGGACAGTCACGGCCCACCCCTTCTCGTCCCTCCCTGCCCACACCCCGCCAGGCCTGGTGCCAGCGACACTCACGGACACCACATTGGAGCTGTCCTGGTCAAAGAGCTGCAGGTGGTAGAAGGAGTTGGAGAGGGCGGAGGAGTCGTGGGGGAAGACAAGGTAGAGGCGGGAGTCCTGCGGGGAGCTGGGAGGCAGGAGGTGACACACAGGTGACGCACAGGTAGGGCCCAGGGTCCCAGGCTGTCCATGCCCACCCTACATTTGTTCCAGCTGCAGCGTCCCAGCCACCCTTGGGGAATCCCTCATCTTGCGGGTGTTAATGGGGAGGCCTGTGACCAGCACGGGGCCCCAAGGGTGGGCACATGGCTCAGGGCTGGCCAGTGAGGGCCTTCCACCTCTCTGGCCAGGGTGACTGACTCAGGGATGAGCCAATGAGAGGCAGCCCTGGGATCCTGCTGCAACGCGGGGGAAAAAGTCACTTTGTAGGCGCCGGGATTGCTAAGCCAGGGCTACTGGGGGCCCAGACAGTGAGAGAGGCTCAGAGGAAAATAGAGCAGCTCTTTCTAACCAGGTTTTGGGACCTGGGTCCTGCCTGAAATCAACACTGCCCGTCGGTTTCTCAGTTACTTGAGCCCGTCAACGCCTTTTTCCCTCCTCTAAATCGGTGCGCATGTTTCTCTCACTGTCCTGAGGGGTCAGGCTCCCGCTGTGGAGGGACAGGGCCTGGTCAGAGGCCGGCAGCGGGAGAAGACTCACCTGGCCAACAGCAGGTAGCGGCTGAGGACGCGGAGCAGGGCGCGGGTGCCCCCGCGGTGGAAGTGCAGGGCGGGCAGGGAGCCCCCAGCCTGGGTCACCAGGACCAGGTAGGCCCAGCTGAGGCCCGGCTTGGAACGGCGGATGGACTTGAGCTCCCCCAGACTCACGGAGAAGGCCCAGGAGCCCCGAGGGGAGCCGGGCTCTGCACCTGGAGGGACGGCACCATGTTGGGAGAGGGGTGGGAGGCCAGAGGCGGCCACGTCAACTTAGATTGTTCCTTTAGCACGGTCACCTCCTGAGGGCCCCACCACGAGCCACCCCCAGCCCTGGTCTCTGGGAACTCTAGGTCACCTCACATTTCCTAGGAAGCACAAATGAATAAAATGGGAGGGGAGCCTGGTGGACACATGCCTGTTCCAGAACCTTCCCAGGCCCCCCATAACCCATAGGGTAAAGACCATATTGCTCATCCTGGCACTTGAGGCCCTTCAGGTCTGTCCCTGGCTCCTTGCCTGTCTCACCACCAAGCCCCTCTTCAGTCCGACTCCACACTTGAGCTACCATGAAAGGCTGGTGGCTCCCTGAACACACCCGCTGCCACCTGCCCCTGGCCTGCGTGGGCTGCGCTCTCTGCCGGGAGAGACAACTCCCAGCATCCCTCAGAGTTGAGCTCTGGCATCACCCCTTCCTGGAAGGCACCTGCACTTCCCAGAAAGATCAGGTGGCTTCTCTGGATGTCCCCAGCAGCCTGTGTGACTCCAGGAAGGTAAGAATCAACCCCTGACTGGCTGCATCTGTTACCCCCACCAGCCTCGAACCTGCAGAGGCAGGACTCATGTGGGGGTGCCCACAGCCCATCTGGGAGCCTGGTGACAGGAGCAAGGCTGCAATCCCCAAAGAAGCTGGCCACGCTGCATCTGGGCAGACAGAGTCCTGTGTCCCCATTCACTTCTCTCCTGGGACTGGAAGGCGGTGAGAGGCAGCGGCAGCCATCTTGACTGTGGGCAGCAAAGCCCTTGGGGCCATGGCCCACTGAAGGCAAGACGTGTGCCACTTGTCCCTGCTTGCTCCCAAGGGGCACCAGCTCAGCCTACCTCTCGTGGGCTCTGAGTGGCGGGGCTGTGCCCGCACGGTGCTAATGACAGCCCAGTCAGGTTCATAGCCAGGGTCAAAGGTCGGCTCCTCCTCAGAGGTGCAGGAGTCGCCCCCACTGGAGTCCTTGTGGGAAGAAAGGAGAAGAGAATGAGGGGCTACAGATTCAGGGTTTCCAGATCTGAGCCTCAAAGCCACCCTGGAAGGTAGCCCCATGGAACAAAGAGGGAAACTGAGGCACAAAGGAGGTACAGCACTTGCTCAGAGTCACCCAGTGCAGCCAAGGAGTGAGCCAGGGCTTGAATCCAGTCTCCCGGTGCACAGGGAGGTGAACGCTACGCAGCAGGTAGCTCTGCAGTCTGACTGCCGGTGCTCAAAGGAGCGGCTGGTACTCGCTAGGGAAGTGCAAATGGAAACCACATAAGACAGCACTTCACGCCTGCGAGGTTGGTGGGCGTCAAACAGACAGATGATATGTGTTTGTGAGGATGCAGAGAAACTGGAACCTTCATACACCGCTGATGGGAATGTAAAATGGTGCCACCGCTTTGGAAAAGTCTGGAAATTCATCGAAGGTTAAATACAGAGTTACCATAGTGACCCAGCAATTCCACTACTAGGTATATACCCAAGAGAAATGAAAACACAGAAAGTCACCCACTGCTATGTTCCTAGCAGCAGTATTTGCAATAGCTAAAAGGTGGAAACAACCCCAATGTCCACAAGACTGATGAATAAACCAAATATGGCACATCTATGCCACGGAATACTATTTAGTATTAAAAACAAAGTACCGATGTTGCCACAACATGGATGGACCTTGAAAATATCCTAAGAGGCCAAATGCAAAGGAGCAAAGAATCACATATTATACAGTTCCATTTACACGAAACATCCAGAATAGGCAAATGCAGAGACAGAAAGTAAGTACATGGTTGCCAAGGGCTCCAAGAAGTGAAGAATGGGGAGTGACTACCAACAGGTACAGGGTTTCTTTTGAGGACGATGAAATGCTCTGAAATTAGACAGCGGTGATGATGGCACAACCTCCTGAATACACTGAAAACCACCGAACTACACACTCAGAGACAGGGTCCTGCTCTGTCACCCGGGCTGGAGTGCAGTGGTACAATCATAGCTCACTGCAGCCTCTAACTCCTGGGCTCAAGCTTCCCTCCTCCTGCCCCAGCTTCCCAAATAGCTGGGACTACAAAGGCACACCACCATGCCTGGCCTGCTTTTCAAAATTTTTTGTAGAGATGAGGTCTCGCTGCGTTGCCTAAGCTGGAGTACAGTGGCTATTCACCGGCAAGGTCCCAGCTCACTGCAGCCTTGAACCCCTGGGCTCAAGCGATTCTCCCACCTCAGCCTCCAGAGTAGCTGGGACTGAAGGCATGGGCCATTATGCTCAGCTCATTTTTTATTTTTTGTAGAGATGGTGGTCACGCTATGTTCCTGGAGCAGGTCTTGAACTCCTGGCCTCAAGTGATCCCAAAGTGCTAGGATTATAGGCGTGAGCTACCGTGCCCAGCCTGAGAAATTTTAAACTGTACTATAAAATTGAATTTTCATAGTAAGTGAATTATATCTCAATAAAGGGAAAAAATAATTCCCTCACATGTTGTTCTGAAAATAACCCCAAAAGGTCTGGTATGGGGCCCAGCACACGGTATAAGCAGTGGCTGCTCTTACTGGCTCTAAGGGCTGTTGGGCAGACTCAGGGAACTGGTATAGGTGAGGGCCATGCTGAAGATTCCAGTGCAGTAAAAACTTGTTGTGCTGGTGACAACCCAGGAAGGTCAGGGAAGGGACAAAGTACATGTGGCAACTGAGTCCCTTCCCATGCCAGTGGGCCTTCCTCTACAGCAGCAGCTGGAAAGCTAAAAACTACATTTCCCAGGTTCCCTTGCTGCTAGAGTTACAGGACCATGAGAGAGTCTACCAACCAGATGGATGCAGTCAGATCTGAAAAGCGGAAATGAGGTAAGGGCAAATTCCTGCTGCTCTGGCTGCACATGGAGAGGCAACTGGGGCAGTGGCGGTGACCAGCTCAGTCTTCCAGTGCCCAGCCACTGTGGGTGCCAAGTGGCTTCCTGCCTTGGGTGGAGTTCCCACTCCTTACCACTCTCATTCAGGCAGTGGTGACAGCTCCCCTGGAGGGTCAGTTCTGTGGCATCAGGTGTCAGTCCTGTCCCCCCAACTCTTTTTTTTTTTTGAGAAAGTGTCTCACTGTTAACCTGGGCTAGAGAGCAGTGGCACCATCACTGCGACTTCAAACTTCTGGGCTCAAGTGATCCTCCTGACTGACTAATTTTTTTTCTATTTTTAGTAGACACGGGGTCTCGCTCTTGCTCAGGCTGGTCTTGAACTACTGGCCTTAAGTGATCCTCTCGCCTCAGCCTCCCAGAGTGCTAAAATTGCCTGGTGGCCCGAAGACAGCTTTGAGCAGACAGTTCCCTGCCTCAATGAGAGGGGTCAGATTAAAACGTGAAAGCTCCAAGAATGTTGCAGCGAACACCATTTCAGAGCTCACAGCGTAGTTCTAGAATTAAGACACTCGGAGTAGCAGTGGAGGAAGAACCTCACAAGTTTGCTGCTGTCAGCCTTCGACCCAAGTCAATGAATTAGGTCAACCTGCACAGCCTAAAAATGCCAAAATGCAGCACCTGGGTAAATGGGGTGGAGGTGTTTGCTTTATTTGCCTTGTTTACCCACCCTGCCCAGTAATGTCTACAATCATGAAGATGGAATAAATTGGAATATTTAGCATCCATCATTAAAAAATAATAAATAAATAAATAAAAATAAAAGGCCACTAGGGCAAGCACTATAGGGTCTCACTAATCCAAGCTCTGACATCACCCAATCGAGGCCAACAGGCTCCTACCTCTTGGAGTCTTGTGATGTGAGAAAAACAAACTTGTTGCCTTAACCTGCCGTCGGCCCAATTTGGTGTTCCTTGGACCTGATGTGTCCTGACTCGCATATGAGCCTTTTTTGCAGAAACCTTTCTCGGTAGGTCTCTGTCATTCAAGAATAAGACCGCCAAGAGCAACAACGTCCTCAAGAAAGGCACTCAGAGAGCCTGCGAGATCAGTGAAAAGTGCTGAATCCTGGTTGCTTCTTTGCCAACACAGTGAAGCCAACTCCCTCAGGAAGGACTCTGGAATCTACATTTGTGCCCCCCCACCGCTGCCAGGTCGTTAGAAAGTCTGATGAAATTTAAGAAAAACTAATACAGAATTGCTCTTCCCATCTAAAATAAAAATGGTTTGAAAGGTGAAGTCACTTGCCCAGGGGGACACAAGAGAGGTGGGACGCCCCATCTTTCTGGTTCCACATCTCAGTGTGCTGCCCCGAACTTGTCTTTCCCAGACATCCTTGGGCCCCCAACACTGTGGTGCTTGAGGAAGGGGGAAGCCAGGTCCTCCTGGGCTCTTACTACTCATCACCTCTTTTAACCTCCACTTTCAGAATGCCTGGGTCTCCAGGAAAGCACGTTAGGCTGCCTCAGGTTATAAAGTCATCTGACAGGGACAGTGGCGCCTTTCTGGCAGCATGTTCGTCCAGATCAAGTGAGGTATGTGCAGAATCACAAAAATTCACAAATTCCTTTGAACAGACTATATAAGGCCCCCTCTGCCCACTGCCCTGTCAAATCCCATTCATTTTTCAAGATTCAAGAAGTGTCAAACCCTTGTCACTTCCTAAATCTGTCCTGTCTTCTCTGTCCTCCCCACTCCAGCTGAGGCTTAACCTCTCTTCCTAAAGCATCACATCAGCCTCCTCCTAGATCTTCCAGCCACTAATCTCCCTCCATTCAGTCCTGCAGCCCAGCTTCCACGAGACCCCCCAGGGGCTTTCTGCACCCACAACCTTCTCCCATGGTCTCCTGGCACAGAGTCTTAGGGGTCTGCTTGGGACAAACAATCTTCTCAGCCCAGCATTTCAGGCCCAACCTTTCTAGCAAACCTCTCTACAGAGACATCCAACTTCCCAGTATGGCCTGAAACACACTTCCTTCTGCCATCCTTGAAAAATACTCTCTTGTCCCCTTCTTCTCTTTATCCTAGAGTCCCAGGTCAAATGTCTGCTCTCTCAGGAAGAGCTGGGGGTCTGGAATCAGACTGCCTGGGTTCAAACCCAAGTTCCAACACCTCCTAGCTTTTTTGACCTCAGAAAAATGGCCCCTTTTCATCATCTGTCAGTTTCTGAGAAATAGAGCAGGGCTGAAGGCTTAGGTGGTATCTGCGTTTGACTCATCTCCTCTGGGTCCCAGCAACGGCCAGCACAGGGCTTGGCCACAGGAAGCCTCAGGAGACATCTGATAACAAAGGGGGGGAAGGGGCACCGGCGAAGTGGGTGAGTAGCCCCAGTCAGGTGCTGTCCTCTGGACACAGTGGCACACTGCACCAGAGAAAATGCCACACCTCATCAAGTAACTGGAATCCACAGGGCTCTCCCAAGGAGTAAACGGAGTGAAAGGACAACTGTCCCCATAGCCTGAGTCTCATGGTCCCTGCTCTTTCCTTGAATGGGCATCCTCAGCCCATTTCACAGAGAGGAGAAAACCAGGGGACAGAGAGAACCCAGTTTCCAAACAGGGTCACACATGCCTCAAGAGTAGGTCTGGGATTGTACCTAGGTCCCACAAATGCCTTACACTGCGCGGACCTAGAAAAAAGCAGGTGGTGAAGGGGAAAGGGAGGGAGGCCCACCTTCTTGGAGAAGAGGATTTGGGTGGAATCTCCAGCCTCCTCTACAGGAGCCCAGTGCAGGAGGATATCATTGTCCTGAGGGAAGAGGGGAGGTGTTAGAGGCGCTCCCCACACCCCACTGCCAAAGCTTTCCCCGGCAGGTTTCCAAACTTCTCCAGTCTCCACCCGCCACCCTGCAAAGCCCTGCCTCTCATTTCAGTTCTTATGCCCCCACCCCCTCCCGCTTTCTAAAGTCCCATGGCTGACAGCCTTACCATACTCCTACAGATGCCGCCTCCATCCCGCTGGCTCAGAGCCGGCCTGAGCCCTGCTCCCTCCCAACCCACCTTCTCCACGACGCGGATGACACCAGCAATGAGGGAGTCCGGGTCCTGGTACTTCTTAGCACTGGTGTGCAGGTACACGCCTCCCTTCTCAAACAAAACCTGGGGGCAGGAACCAGTGAGGGGCGGGGCCAAGTCAGGGCCGACACGCCAAGGAGGCGGGGCCCTAGAGGGAGCCAATGGGGGCGGACCCCGGGAGGAGCTATTCCCAGGGGGCGGGGCCAGGAGGGCCTCCGCTGAGGGGACAGTCGTGATCAAGGCCAGAGACACGCTCGGCGTTCGGGTGTGGGTGTGCATTCCAAAGGGAGCGGGGCACAAAGAGTCTCTAGAGCCTAGGAGGCGGGGCTCAGAGATTCGGTCTCCCCTTGGGCCGTGGACTGGAGCGTTTATGAGAGGTCGGTGTTCGCTCTGCCGACCTCCCAGTGTACCCTCACGGCCGCAGGGAGAAGCAGACCGCTGGACCGGGGCATTTCGAATAGACAAAAGCGAGAGAACACTTACCCTGTAGCCAGCACCTTCCATAGCCGCCGCCGAAGGCCCCACTGCCCCGGCCTCCTCCTTTTCCGGGTCAACGTGTTGTCACATCCGGAAAGAACACTCCCCCCAAGGCCGGACAGTGGTAGCACCCATACCAGTTCTAGAGCACAAGTGGATGAAACCATCTTTAAGAACGGGTAGCTACAACAGACGCTATAGAGCTGGCCAGAGTGCGCAGGCGCAGTGTTACCACTCTCACCACGAAGTAAACAAGTGGGAGGGTCTAACAAGAGCTCCACCACCGGTCTCTAGCTCGTCCCGAAACGCCCACTTCCTTCACCATATTGTATACTGGCATCGAAGCCAAGAAGGTGCCATTTTGCTCGAGGGCACGGACAAAGCAGGTCGCCTGAGGCCATGTTAATGCGGGGCAGTCTCATCTCTCTGCGAGGCGCAACAGCAAGGTGCTGGAAAAGAGGAACGGACAAAAGAAAAGGTGAGAGGAACCGTCCACCACAAGAGGCGCTGAGGGACTCGGGATAACGGGAGGAAGCCGTCAGTGCCCCCGGAAACGAAGCAGTCCCAGACGAATTCTTGAGTCACCGTCGAGAGAAAGCAGGCCGAACCGCCATTTTGAAGCTGGGCAAACCGAAGCCAGAATGCTGACATATTGGATCTTTGCCAGCCTTGGTGTTGAAGGGGGGAAGGTTGGAGGGAGGGGAGCCCATGTACATTATGGGCAGATGAAGCCAGGCTGGCTGCCATGTCGTTAACGGGAACAGATTTCCTCCACTTCTGCGGAAGAAGTTGATTGTGGGTGAGGGACGTCAGGTTGCTCGCCCTAAGTTTACTGTGGTCATGAGCGAGCACGTGCGGACGGCCATAATTCTTGGGGGCATATCGAAATGGTCTAGGCTTGTTTCTGCGCAAGCTGAAGCCTTTCTTTCACCATTTCTCTTATGGGCACCCTGTTGTCGCCGTTGCCCACTGGTCCGGATGAAGCCCCTGTGGCCGCCATTTTGACTTCGGGCGGCCTGGATAAGGGAGGCGGAGTGTGCGGAGTGGAGGAGGGTCAACTACGCGGACGTGACGCACGGCGCCGCCATGTCTTTTGAGGGCGGCGACGGCGCCGGGCCGGCCATGCTGGCTACGGGCACGTGAGTGGAGGCGGCGTTGTGAACCGCGGTGTGGGGAGGATTTGGCCATTCTGAGGCTGCGGGGCGCTGGGAGGGCAAGCGGCTCATGGGAGGGGTATGGCCTACATAGAACAGAGGGCAGAGATCACCCAGCGACCCTTTGCCGAGCGCTGGAAAGAGATCGCAGGCGAGCACCGTCGTGTCTGACCCGAGGCAAATCCTAGACAGCCTTCCTTCCGGTGTCCAGACCCAGGGGGATCCTTACCTTGGCCGAGGATCATATCCACGGGATCGGGGGGTTGCTCGGAGGGCCTCGGGGCGCCCCTCACCCGTCCAAGGGCGGGACTTCCGGTCCTGGCCCCTGCCTGGGCGGGATTTCCTGTTTTTTTCCTAGAGAAGCGGGTCTTCCCTGGACCCCCGGGCGAGGTGGGGATGTTTCCGAACCGCAGAGCAAGGCCCCAGATATTAACCCCACCCCTGCCTACGGTGTGCATGATCGAGTTCCTCACGTCTTCGGGTGAGGGGCCCTTCCATTTTGACAGGTGGGGGGTTCACTAGCATTCCTCCTTCCTTGGGGACTTTCATCACCTCTTCCTGGAGTCGCTTTCCTCTCTCTATCTCCTCTCCTCCTTGCGTCTCTTCTCTCCTCACTCATCCTAAGAGGCCAGTCGCCTTAGCGCTCTCCCTCCTCTGCAGGACAGGTCTCAGCTGCTTCTCATCTCTGCCTAATCTTGAACTCCAATGGGGGGGTTCTTTCTCCATCTCTCAGCTCCTTGGAGGAGACAGGACTTCCTCCAGAAGCTGAGGGATAGGGATACCGCCCTGGTCTGGGCTACCCTCCCTCTGGGTAACAGACTCCAGAAAGCCCAGGCCTTGGCAGAGAGGTCTGTTTAAATGGCCCTCCTGCTTTTGCCATGCGTCCTCTCTAGATGGGAGAAGCTCCACAACCCACTCACCCCCATTTCACTCTGTTCAACCCTGTGGTTACTCCAAGACACAGCACAGAGCGGGAGTTTAACCCTGATATCCTCTTCCAGGAAGCCTGCCCCCTTATTCTCCATGCGTCATTAGGGGCTAGGGGCCCAAGGACATGAGAACCCCAGGCCTAGCACTGCCAGTGTGATCTTGGACTGGTCCTTTCCCTGCTCTGAGCCTCGCTGTCCTGCGTCAGATGGGAACAACATGAGGAGTGTGTTTGAGACACTGGGCTACTCCCAGTTCTGTGGGTTTGGGGGCCAGACAGACAGCAGTTTCAGCCCCACTTCTGCCCTGTCTAGCTGTGTGCCTTCTGGCCAGTATCTTAAGCTCTCTGAGCCTCACTTTCCCCATCCAGATTAGAAGATCATAAGTCTTTCCTTACAAGGCAGGCAGAATGGTGGCTGGAATTAAGAACAGGCTCTGGATCCAGACCGTCAGAGTCCAGATCCCAGCCCTGCCTCTTTCCAGCTGTGTGACCCTGGTCAAGATGCCAGGTCTCCCTGGACCTGAGTTTACAAGTGTAAGATGGGGTGGTAACAGCTCCTCTCTTATAGGGTTGGTGAGAGGGTGGGATAAGAAGGTTGATCACACTCAGGTCCCTGCCTTCCGAGTATGAAGTGCTGAATAAATCCCTTCTGTCCAGCAGGGCTTTGTACTCCCTAAGCCCTGTCATGAGTTCACAGCTCCCACCTTCATGGGTCAGACAGAAGGTGAGATGCCAGGTGTGGAGTCGCTGCACAGAGTAGGTGCTCGGCAAACACTGGCATCTGTGATTATGAGTCACACAGGGCCTGCAAGTGGAATGCAGACTCCAGACTCCCTGCTCCCTTTCACTGCAGCCCTGGTGGGCTGGACCATAGCTCTGCTTGAATCCCTCCGGTGACAGTGTGCTCACCACCTCCCCAAAGAGCCTCCTCAGCTACCCAACAGCTCTGGCTCAACCACTGTGGTTAACTGGGGAAGAAAGTGAGGCACAGAGAGGGCTGGTGAGTGATCCAAGGTCACACAGCAGGCTTGAGACAAAGGGCGAAAACCCAGCTCCTCACCCCTCATTCTTCAGCAGATTGTCTGTCTGCTTGGGGCCGACCTGGCTTGGGGATGGAAATCCCTGACGTTGGGGAGTTCACTGTCTGATAGAAGAGGCAGACAGGAGTATAACTGTCACAAGCTTAGGTGACATGAGCTATAATGGAAGGAGCTCAGGGCATTGTCGGGGATAGTGAAGTCATCTCATCCATCCTAGGGATTAGGGAAGACTTGGAGAGGAACTGCCAGAACAGTCTTGCAGGAAGTACAAAAGCTTTGCGGGTGGATTTCCACATACAGGGACCACCTTGTCCGTAGGCCCAGGCCTCAAAGGCTCTAGAAGGCTAGAGAGGCATGTAGCCTGTGAGGCCAGGGCGGGCTGAGGAGCTGGGACCCTGTCCTGGGGGTTCAGGCGAGGGCCAAGGTCAGCTCCAGGTACAGAGGGACTTCTCCCGCCCTCGTGCTGGACAGATTGGAGGGAGGCGATGGTGCCGGGCAGCACCGGCTGACAGACATGCCATGCAAGCCCCGCGTGGAACTTTACATTTTCCAGAAGCTATGCAGAAAGGGTAAAAAGAAAACAGATGAAACTCATTTTAACCATATTTTATTTAGCCAGTTTATCTAAAATGATACTTAAACATGGACTCAGCATGGGATTGCGACTGAGCTGGAGTGCTTTCTACTTTTGTACTTGGTCTTCCGAATCCGCTGGTCGCACACTCACAGCTCCTCCCTGCTGTGTGGCTGGTGGCGCCTACCGGGACGGGACGGGGCCTTGGGGGGGGAGGGTGGTGGGAGTCTGCAGAGGAGCGGGTTCGGAAAGGACAGGCTGGCTGGGAGAGGCGTGTGGACACGCGGGGCTAGGCAGGGACGGTGCAGCCAGCCCAGCCTCAGCCCCCGCTCTCTTGCTCTGGCCCGCAGGGCGCGGATGGCGTCGGGGCGCCCCGAGGAGCTGTGGGAGGCCGTGGTGGGGGCCGCCGAGCGCTTCCGGGCCCGGACCGGCACGGAGCTGGTGCTGCTGACCGCCGCGCCGCCGCCCCGCCCGGGCCCCTGCGCCTATGCGGCCCACGGCCGGGGGGCCCTGGCGGAGGCCGCCCGCCGCTGCCTCCACGACATCGCCCTGGCTCACAGGGCTGCTGCCGCCGCCCGGCCCCCTGCGCCCCCGCCAGCACCACAGCCGCCCAGCCCCGCACCCAGCCCACCCCAGCCTGCCCTGGCCAGGGAGGACGACGAGGAGGACGAGGATGAGCCAACGGAGACCGAGACCTCTGGCGAGCGGCTGGGCGTCAGCGATAACGGAGGTGAGTGGGCGGCGGGAGGGGCTGGCGTGGCTGCCGCTGGGCAGTTGCCCGCAGGAGGCTTTCCTGGGGTGGGACTTGCTTGCCTCCGAGCCCTGATGTTCCTTGGAAGCTGCAGTCTCCAGAGCCTGGCAGCCAGACAGGCTTGCCCATGAGTCACTAGGCGACCCTAAGCCAGTCATTTCCTGTCTCTGAGCCTTACTGGTTCCCTTACACTGGTGTCCTGGGCCAGCTTTGTGCTGGGAGTGTTGGGCACTGAGACTCAAAGCAGACTCTTGCCTTTTTCTCGAGAGACTCTGATTCTGGCCAAGGAATTGAAGTCGTGACATAAGGCAATGCCTTGTGGAGGCCATGGGGGGCAGGGATACCTCCTGAGCAGGAGGTCGGATGCTTCCCAGAGGCTGGACTGTAACACTAGGACTTTGAGGCGTGAGTAGGAGTTTGCAGGTGGCTCAAAAACCAGAAGTTGCTCATTTGTTGTTACCAGTGGCTAGCCTCCCCACCGTTGCGGGAGAAAACCTGCATAGGGTGAAGGACACAGACATCTTGGGTTCAGATCCTGGTGATGCCACTAAGTAGCTGTGGGACCTCGGGCAAGTGACTTAGCCTCTCTGGGCCTCCGGGTCTCCACTGTCAAATCGGGATCATAATCACTCCATATTTGTCTCAGCCTGTATTTGAATCACATCATCCCAAACAGATCTTAGAGAGGTTTCAAGTTAACGGAGCCAATTATTTGCACCTGAGGGTGTAACAGAGTGATAGAACCTGGACTCGTTTGTGCAGATGACCAGGCAGGTAATTAGGGGAAGGGTGTTCAGGACAGAAGGTATAGTAATCACAGAAGCCACAGGGAGGCGGTGGCATTGGCTGGGGTTGAGGGCACATGGAGTGTGGCGGGAACCTGACTGGCCTGGCCCTCTAATGCCATCCACAGGGCTCTTTGTGATGGACGAGGATGCCACCCTCCAGGACCTGCCCCCCTTCTGTGAGTCAGACCCTGAAAGCACAGATGGTGAGTGTCCCAGGCTGTCCCTACGCCTGGGGGGCTGGCACAAGGGCAGGGACAGAGGCTGAAGGCCACCCTCTCTCCCAGACGGCAGCCTGAGTGAGGAGACCCCTGCTGGCCCCCCAAGCTACTCAGTGCCCCCCGCCTCAGCCCTGCCCACACAGCAGTACGCCAAGTCCCTGCCCGTGTCTGTGCCTGTCTGGGCCTTCAAGGAGAAGAGGACAGAGGCGCGCTCATCAGACGAGGAGAACGGGCAGGTGAGGGGCAAATGGTGTGTTGGGGAGTGGGGAGGGAGGGAGGGTGGCCAGGAGAGCTCAGAGCCACCATCCCCCGTGGATGCCACTTCACACCCCTGGGCTGATGGGTCTTCCCCTCCGCCTCAAGAGATGCGTTGCTGGGCCACAGCCTTGTGTGTCCCAGTACCTTGCAGAGAAGCCTTGACCTTCCAGGAGCAGGGCCATTTAGAGGGCAGCTGCTCTGGGCAGGGTGCGAGTATTTTGGCATTCCTGCCAGATGGGGAGACTGAGGCTCAGGGGGTCAGATCAGCCCCCCATGCCCACCCTGGCTCCTCCCAGAATTTGTCCCACACCCTTGTGCTCTGTCTTCCTTCTCAGTGCTGGGCTGGCCTGGCCTGAGTGGGTCCTCCTCACTTATCACTGAAACTCCCTGACGCAGTGGGGAAACCGAGGCACTGAGAGGACATGTGGCTTGCCTGAGTCTGGGTCTGTAAAGAGCAGAGCTGCAACTGGAACCCTGCTTCCTTTTGGGAGAGGAGGCCTCGGTCCCCTTACCCCCTCAGGCGTCAGTGTCCTCATTTGCAAACCAGCAATCACAAAGGTGACCCTGTCCCCACACTGTAGGAGGGCCCAGAGAGGCATTGAAAGGTGGAGATGAAGAACAGGGCCTGGTCCAGGCAGGGTCCGTCAGCGCTGTCCTTGCTTGCATCTCCTGGAAACCATTAAGTGAATGTTAGGCCTCCTGAGTGCTTGGGTTGGTCTCCTGCTCGGCGCAGATCCAGCTGCTGCCGGTGGCCTCTCCCTTCTACTGGGGGGCAGGTCCAGCTCGGGGTGACAGGGCCTGTAATGGAAGTAGCACTAGGTGCTGGGGCTGTGGGACCCTCCCCAGTGGGAGCCAACATGGGGAGGCATCCTTTCTGTGCAGCTGTGGCCACCTGTGGTTCACCTTTCTTCAGCCGATTATCTCATCTCGGCCCTCACAGGGACCCTGTTATCAGCCCCATTTTTTCAGAGGGGGAGACTGAGGCCTAGGGAGGCGAAAATTCTTGTTACAGCTAGTGGGTGGCAGAGGTCTGATTGGAACGTCACTGGGTCCCCAGCCCAAATCCTCAAGACATGAGACCGGCTGGGTGCACACACAGCCTTAACTGTCAGCAGACAGCGGCGCTTCCAGGGTGTGAGAAGTAACGGCCCAGACCGAGAAGAGGCGGAGGAGAGGGGCAGGGAGGCTTCTCGGAGGAGGCGGTGTCTGAGTCAGGGTGAAGGGCATTGCTGGCAGTGGGCATCACAGGCACGAGTGGGAGGGCGGGAGCGTGCCGGGAGCGGGGCGGGGGGGCGGTGGTGGCGCTGACTCCTTCGCGTCGCTGTCCCTGCAGCCTTCCTCACCCGACCTGGACCGCATCGCGGCGAGCATGCGCGCGCTGGTGCTGCGGGAGGCCGAGGACACTCAGGTCTTCGGTGACCTGCCTCGGCCACGACTCAACACCAGCGACTTCCAGAAGCTGAAGAGGAAATACTGAGGCCAGGCAGGGAGCTTCCCGGCCCTGCGTCCGCCCCGCCCACACTACACCCCCGCCCCGCCCCCGGGACCAGCCAATCCGGTTTAGATCCGGACCGGCCTCCCCGGGATTGACCAGTTCCTGCCAGTCCCTGCCGCCCTTCGGGCCCACGAGCTCCGGCGCCAAGGATCGGGATCTGCTCAGTCTCCCGATTGGGTCTGTTGCCCCTTTCTCTGCCCAGCGACAGATTCTATTGAGGGATTGGCTCGCTTCCCTCGTCGGGCGTCTAAGCCGTAAATGGGTCAAATCCGTTGTTTTCTGCCTAGCAACAAGGGCTTTGCTCGCATGGCATTGGCTCCATCCCTGATAGAGCACAGCCAAGGCCCAGGATTGGGTAATGGCACTCCACTCCACCTAGTGACTGGGCAGGTCCTTCATTTGATTGGCTCGAATCCTGTAAAGGGCTTGACCAATTTCCCAAGAGTCACCGTCCGCCCTTCCCTAGTTCTCCCACCTGATTGGCTCCAGCCTCCTGGGGGCGTGGCCAAGCCCTCCTCTACCCAGAATTGGCCTGCGGCCTTCAATTTAGGTTCTTTACACTACTAGGGCTGGGGTCGTTTTTTGCCCAAGTCCTTACAACTTGTATCCCTGGCCTCCTTAGGGATGGCCCAATCCTGTCCCTGCGTCTGACACCTCTTCTCATTGATTCCATCCCCACAACAGCCTGCCAATCGAAGCCCGTCCCTGCATCCAGGACGGTACCAGCTCCCGCCCCTCTCCCCCCAACCCCACAGGTGCCTTAAAGGGCCCTCGTCCACCCGAGGTGGGGGGCTGGGGGCCTCACTCTCCGGCCCTGGCGTGGGGGAGAGAGTAGGGGATGGGGTATCGGCAGTTGGGAGGGACGCTCTGTAATTAAAGAGTTTTACCTCTGACATATGAGTGTGAGGAGTGTTACTTGTGTTCATTCAACAAACATTTTCTGAAGCTGAATGAGCAGCATCTGGTTCTCAGAGTAGAGTTGGAATTACTGTCACCATTTTATAGCTAAGAAAACGGAGATTCATGGGGTACAGGTAGGGGAGCATTCTAGTCCTGTGTGACCATGGAACCCCAATCTTCAGGGGGATGAGTGTTGGAACCGGAATAGTCCTTAAGGAATCAGTCTCTGGAGCCCACATATTCCCCAGCAAAGCCAGGAACCTCCAGCCGGCAGTTTCCTGCCATAAGAAGACGACTGAAGGTTATAGCGCAGGTAGAACCAGGTCCGAAGTTAGAACCAGGTAAACACGGAATCTCCATCTCCCGTGTGACCACCACGGGAAGAGTGCTAACAACAGACAAGACTTAAACAGGGCTTACTACCACTCAAACACTTTTATAAGCTGTATGTATTACCTCCTTTAATCCTAGTAACACCACGAAGTGGAAACAATTACCCCCTTTATAGGCGGGAAAACTGCAGCACCGAGGGTAGAGCAAAAGAACGAAAGACCTAGGACTAGGGGTGCTGTCAGGGGCGGGGGCTACTTCGACTAACAATGATCATTACATGGAAAACAAAGCTTAGAGGTCAAAGTGGAAAGAAAATCTGTGAATGGAGGATCCACTCCCCCTACTGGCCTGAGCTTCGCATTGCAGCGAGAGATGAAACGGAAGGACCCTAAGGGCCAGAGGTCTGGGAGGGGCGGGGCTGCCGTCATGGGAGGAGCCAAGCCCCTCCCCCACCGTGGGAGGAGTCATTTCCGTCCGCCGAGGCCCAGAGAGCCGCCCGCCGGGGTGCGGGCAGAGCGCCTCGGGCAGCAGTCCCGCCTGGGTCGGAAGTGGCGCCTGAGCCCGAGCGGCGGGCACAGGTGAGTGTGGGCGCGAGACGGGGGCAATCGAGAGGCTCTGGGTCTCTGCTTTCGGAAAGCAGGGATCCCACCTTGCCGACTGATGGAGCCGGCGTCGTCGCCTGGGAAACGGCGCAAGCCCGAGGCTAGCGAAGGGGTGGGATTTCCAGAGCCCTTAGAGGCTGGAGGGAATTTCTGGTGGTAGAGGGAGGAGGCGGGACTTCCTGTAGCGAACTGGGGCGACTTACCGCTGAAACCCATTTACCTGCTTCCTCCCTAGGCCGGCACCTAGGATGGCGGAGGTGGAGGTCCAGGGCCGCCTGTGGCTGGAGAGCCCCCCTGGAGGGGCGTCCCCAATTTTCCTGCCCTCAGGAGGGCAAGCCCTGGTCCTGGGCCGGGGACCCCTGACCCAGGTTACGGACCGGAAGTGCTCCAGAAACCAAGGTGGGCGGGACGGGGCCTGCTTCTGGAGCGGGAACACTGGCAGTGGGAAAGGTGGACGGGCAGTTAATCCAGTGAGGGAGACGGTTAGCTGGCCTCTAGGTGGAACTGCGTGGTGTAACCAATTCCAAAGTTGGAAGGTGCCCTGTGAGGAGCACTGAAAGAGAAAGGTTGTGCTTGACTTAGAACTAGGCAGACCCCTTAGGGGAAAGGGGATGGAGCCAATCCCTGGAGAATGGTCACTGGGCAGAGAAAGATGCTCATAGGCCATCGTGAAGGCCTGAAACAGGCTACAGCCCTTACCAAAGAGAGGCGATCCTATGGAGAAAAGTAAATGTCTCTAGGAAGGGGTGGACGGTAAAAGGCCAAGCCCAGGACCTGCATCTAGCCACACTTTTTGTCAAGGAGGAAGCCACTTCTGTGGAGAAAAGTATCCGCCCTGTTCCTAGGCAAGGACCAGTGTCAGGCAATCCTAGGGCCTCTATCTGGCTATTGCATGTCAAGGAGCCAATCCCATTTAGAAATAAACTGCCTCCTACTCCCTCCCGAATGGATGCTGGCGACACTCCCCAGAAATGAGGGAATCAATCAGAAAAGTATGTAAATCCTGACTCTACTCCCTCCACCCTCAGTGGAGCTGGTCGCAGATCCTGAAACCCGGACAGTGGCAGTGAAACAGGTACTAGTGCCTCTGAAAGGGGAAGCAAGGCCTGGGGGTGGGATTCAGGGAGGAATCACAAGCTGGCGGGAACAGACCCATTAGAAAAATCTGATTGGCTGGGAGGGAAGGAGGTGTGGCCAGTAAAGCATTGCCTCCTTCAGTGGTGGCGTCCTTCCATTCCCTTTCAAATTGGACAACACTGGAAACCTATAATCTTTCCAAAGCCCCGATTGGTGGTATATAGCAAAGAGATGGGGCTTAAGGGTCTGATTGGTAGATGCAGAAAGGCAAGTCCTTCCCCAGGGCATTTGATTGGAGGAGGTGTCCTGTGGGGGTGGAACCCGTTGAAGCACCTCCCTCTTTCTCTGCAGCTGGGAGTTAACCCCTCGACTGCCGGGACCCAGGAGTTGAAGCCGGGGTTGGAGGGCACTCTAGGGGTGGGGGACACGCTATATTTGGTGAACGGCCTCCACCCACTGACCCTGCGCTGGGAAGAGACCCGCACACCAGGATCCCAGCCAGATACTCCACCCGGCACCCCTCCGGTTGCTTCAGAAGAGAAGGAGGAAGCTGAGCAGCAGAAAAAGCGAATGCGGAAGTCATCCCACGGCTGGGAGAACTTGGGGAAGTTGTTAGTGTTCACAACATCTGAGGTGAAGCCCCAGGGCAAGGTGAGGGCCAAGCTGAGGGCTAAGGGAGCGACAGCATCCTGCGGACTTAATCCCAAGTTTGCTTTGTGCCCGTGTGCCTCAACTTCTTTTAACCTCCATGTACTGTTCTGAGAAATGGGCCTGATGACAAACTCCGGGATCATTACAAACAATGGAGAAAATGATGTATGTCAGCTCCTGCCTGACCCATGTAACCACCTAGCAGTGATCATGACCATGTCAGCAGGAGTTATGACAAGTATCTTTTTAGGACCAGAGGGGGAGACTTGAGTTCAAACGCTGTTACCACCACATTCTCTGAGTCCCACTTCTCACTGCTACGATGGTGATTCCATGAAAAGCATGTGGTACAGTCCCTGATGTGCAGTTAGCACCAATCAAAGCTTTGCTCCTGTTTTTATTGTTACGGTTATTAACCCTGTGCAGTGGAGGAGGCCAGGGGAGAAGGGTGGCTAAGATACCCCCATTTTAAGGACTGGAGCATGTGGCGGGGGCGCAGGAGTGGTGGGAGCCAGTGAAGATCTCAGGCTCGGCACTTGGGGTATCTGACAACGTTCTTGCTCTGCCATGTCTTCACACAGACATGCAAGTGCTCTGTGACTCTGTTTCCCCATCTCTAAGATGGGGGTAGTAATAGACCGTGCCTCACTGGGTTGCTGTGAGTCACCCTGAATGAGGAGGGTCAGAGATGTCACAGTACTGCTATTGTTCTTTTCTTGGCAACACCAGGTGGCTGGCTTTGATCTCGATGGGACCCTCATCACCACACTTTCTGGGAAGGTCTTTCCCACTGGCCCCAGTGACTGGAGGTGACAAGAGGCGAGAGAAGGATGTGAGTGAGGCCTGGAGTCCACCTCCAGGCCCCGGGTGACCCCTACTGCTTCCTACCCACCCTAGGATCTTGTACCCAGAGATTCCGAGGAAGCTCCGGGAGCTGGAAGCCGAGGGCTACAAGGTGCGTGCACGTGGTGTCCAGACTGCACGTCAGACCAGGGCCCTCGTGAGGAGGGTGCCTGGTGACAGCCATCTCTTCCCCAGCTGGTCATCTTCACCAACCAGATGGGCATTGGACGTGGGAAGCTGCTAGCAGAGGAGTTCAAGGCCAAGGTGGAGGCTGTGGTGGAGAAGTTGGGGGTCCCCTTCCAGGTATGGCTGGAAGGGAGGCTGAGGGGCTATGTGGGAGACCCAGAGAGGGTTATGAGACCCCAGTTGAAGAAGAAGGGGAACAGGGACCCTGGGATGAGGGGCAGGGGCCTCGGGGGTCGGTTATGCTGACAGAAACCCAGAGTAAACCACCAGCTCTGGGTCACCGGCAGCTCTCCCTGCACTGGTGAGTGTTGGGGTAGCATCCAGTGGGTGCTCCAGGGGGAGCTGAGGATGGCATGACCCCTCCCCATCCACAGGTGCTGGTGGCCACACATGCGGGCTTGTACCGGAAGCCAGTGACTGGCATGTGGGACCATCTGCAGGAGCAGGTGAGCTGCGCTGCCACTGGCCTCCTGCCCCGCCGCCCCCTGGGTCTCTCCGGTCCAGTCCTCTTTCTCACTCCTCCTCTCCTGTCCTGCCTTGGTCCCCAACTTCTGTTTTTACTTGTCACATCCTAGGTGTTGGTTTATGAGGACAGTGCTCTGGAACTCTGAAAATCAGAGTGGTTGGGAGAGACACTGCTCATTTGTTCATTCATTCCTATGTGTGCCTTCGTTCTGAAGTTCAGCTTATTCTTGAGCTGAAGACATTAGCAAACGAGAAAACGCGCCCGCGGCAGCAGTGTACAGTGAGGGTGGGACTGTAAGTGGGTAGACTGGGTGTAAAATAGCAGAGAGTGAAGCAAGGCAAAGCAAGGTGTTGCTTTAGCTACAGTGCTCAAGGATGGCCTCTCTGAGAAGGTGGCGTTTGGGTAAAGGTGTAAAACAGGTGAGGGAAGGAGCCGTGGATGCCCGGGGAGAGGCGCAGACTGGAGCAACAGCCAGTGTAAAGGCCCTGAGGTAGGGCCGGGCCTGGTACCGTTACCGGCAGTGGGGCCGCCCATGTGGCTGGACCTGAGTGAGCGAAGGGAGAGAGCAGGGCCTTGTGGGCCACAGTGAAGACTTTGCTTTGACCCGGAGTGAGGCGGGAGCTGGGGAACGGATGCAGGAGAGGGGCTGCGAGCTGACATCGTGGGCACAAGCGCCCCCTGGTGGCCGCTTGGGGAACTGACTGGAGCGAGGCGGAGGCCGGGAGACAGCAAGGTGACTGGAGTCCAGGCAGGGGTGATGGTGGCGGACTCCAGGTGAAGGTGGTGACAATGAGTGAGAAGTGATCGAAGGGTGGGGACGTGAAAGGTCAGAAATCAGGCCCGGTGCAGGGCACAGACCAAGCGGAGCAGCCCCAAGGAGCCCGGCAGACAGTCGCGGGAAGGGGGTCCTCACTGCCTGTCCTTCCCAGGCCAACGAGGGCGTGCCCATCTCCATCGGGGACAGCGTCTTCGTCGGAGGTAAGGCCGGGGGCTGCTGTGGCTGGGCCCCTGTCCCGGCTTGCTGGTGCAGAGAGGGGGTGTCCTGTGTTCCAGACGCAGCCGGACGCCCAGCCAACTGGGCCCCCGGGCGGAAGAAGAAGGACTTCTCTTGTGCAGACCGCCTGGTGAGGCCCCGCCCCTAGACCCCGCCCCCTCAGAGGTCTGGCCCCACCCTCTGACCTCTGCCCTCACCCCCAGTTTGCGCTCAACCTTGGCCTGCCCTTCAACACGCCCGAGGAGTTCTTTCTCAAGTGGCCGGTGGCCCGCTTCGAGCTCCCCGCCTTCGACCCGGTGAGGCCCGCGGCGGGCGCGGGAGGGCCGTGGGCCTGGTGCGGGGGTCTCACGCGTCTTGTCGGCCCCTCGCAGAGGACCGTCTCCCCCTCGGGGCCTCTCTGCCTCCCTGAGTCCAGCTCCCTCTTGAGCTCCAACCCGGAGGTGGTGGTCGCCGTGGGATTCCCCGGGGGTGAGATGCCCTGGCCTGTCCCTCTGGATGCCCGAGCCCCCACCCACTGGTCCTAGGCCACGCGCTGACACTTGCCCCCCACAGCCGGGAAGTCCACCTTCCTCAAGGAGCATCTTGTGTCGGCGGGATACGTCCACGTGAACAGGGTATAACCAGTCTGCGGCTGCGCGACTCGCACCGTGCCCAGTCCGCGGTCTCGCTTTGGGGCCGCTTCCCTCCGGTCACTGCCCTGCTGTGTACCCCTGCTTCTCTGCCCCATCTCGGGGTTGGTCTCCTCCCGCGTCTCCCGATCCGTTTGTGACCTGCTCTCCCCATATCCGCCAGGACACGCTGGGCTCCTGGCAGCGGTGTGTGACCACGTGTGAGGCAGCGCTAAAGCAAAAGAAGCGGGTCGCGATCGACAACACGAACCCCGACGCCCCCAGCCGGGCCAGGTACCAGGGACCCCCGGGAGGCGCGCCCGGTGGGCTGGGCTGGGGCCCGCGGACAGCGCCGCACCTTCCTGGCCCCAACAGGTACATCCAGTGCGCCAGAGACGCCCGCGTCCCCTGCCGCTGTTTCCTCTTCACCGCCACCCTGGAGCAGGCGCGCCACAACAACCGGGTGAGCCCCTGCGCCCCGCCAGCCCTCCTCCCCCCGGAGCCCCCGCCCTGGCCTGACCCCAGCCTACCGCCCTCCCCACCCCCCCGCAGTTCCGCGAGATGACCAGCTCCTCGCACGCGCCCGTGTCTGACGTGGTCATGTTCGGCTACAGGTACCACCGCGGGCGGGCGGGCGTGGGGTGGTGCCCCGGGCAGGCGGCGACCTGGCCTTCCCTCACTGTCCCATCCGCTGCCAGGAAACAGTTCGAGACCCCGACGCTGGCCGAAGGCTTCTCGGAGATCCTGGAGATCCCGTTCCGGCTGCGCCCGGAGCCGCGGCTGGAGCGGCTGTACCGCCAGTTCTCCGACGGCTGAGCCGCGCCCGCGCGCAATAAATGTTGCTTTCCTCAAGCTTGGCCAGCGCTTCGCTGGGAGCAAGGCGGTCCTTGCTGGGGGTGGGCCAGGGCCTGCCTCAGGCGGCTCCATTTGTTTCTTGCAGACTGAGGCTTTAGGGACATTGTCGGAAAACAGAAAAGTGGGGCCGGGGGCTGGTGCTGCCCGTCTGTCCCTCTGGGTCGGACCCAGCTTGCTTTGGAGGGAGACGGGCGTTCAGTTCCAGGACCCTGCCGAAGCCCTGCAGAGGGGATTTAGGCTTTGCTGGGACCTGGCTGTGGGCACTTCAGTGAGGGTGGAGAACCCCGGGGCAGGGCCCTGAGTGGGCCTCCAGAGCCAACAGTGAGCCCCATGACCCAACTCAGAGCTTGGTTTCAGGGACATGAGGACAAAACCCAGGGGGGCTCAGGTTCTCTAACACTGGATGTCAACCCAGTGCACGTGGGTCTGGACCTGCCGCTGGGAGATTATGGTGACAGCCAGGAGCCAGACCCAGCCCTGGGACCCCCAAAGCTGGAGCCACCACACCAGGCAAAAAGTGCCCCCACCCAGCTGCTTTCTGCTTACAGCCAAACAAGGGCTAATGTGGAGGCCTTGAAGGCCACACCCACCAAGCAGTGCCAGCCTGTCGGAGCTGGGAGCCACCGCAGCGGCCCAGCTCTGGTGACAGTGATCTCAAAGTGTGGCCCCCAGCCAGCAGCCCCAGCCTCCCCTAGAAACTTGTCAGACACATGTGCCCCCAGGTGCCACCTAGACATACTCAGTAAGAAACTCGGGGTCTGGGTCTCAGGGGACCCAGATGGCACCAGTCTAAGGACTACAGCCGTGGAGAAGGGTGTGGCCTCTCTGACCACACAGGCCACCACGCAGGGCCAGAGCTACCCGCACCATGGCAGTGAGCAGAGGCAGCAGGTAGACTTTTAAAAGGCTTTATTGGGGAAACATACAGGGGAGGGGACCATCCTTGGAGACCTTAGGATGCTGTCCTCCGTGTTGCTGGGCAGTTTCAGTCCCCAGGGGCCCCGGCTCAGAAGCATCTCACCTGGGGGCAGGGGACACAGTGGGAGGGGCTGGCCCCGGCCTCTGGAGCACGGGCCCTACTGCGCCGACACCACTGGCCCACAGGCCCCTGCCTAGGCCTGGACACTGCACTTCCTACTGCCCAGGAGGCCCCCTTCCCTACCGGGGGTGCGGCTGGAGTTTCCCAGGAGGCTTGAGACCACTGCTCTGGCCTTCCCAAGGCCAGGGTCGCCCTGCTACTGCCCGAAAGCCCCGGCACAGCCAAGGGTATGTCTTGCACACCATCGTCACGCCACTCACCAGTCTCTGCGGGGGCCTCGTCTGTGACTCCTGGAGGGGCCCAGCCTGGGAAGTGGCCACTACCCCCCCATCTGTGGGAGGAAGCGAGGGAAGAGTCAGCAGCGGGGGCGGGGGTGAGAGCGCAGGCTGGGGGAGCACGAGCCCCCGCCTCACCCCTCGCTGCTGCTGCTCCTGCTCCAGGTTCCGCTGCAGGACCTGCTGCTGGTTGGCGATGACACGCCGAATGCCGTTGACGAAGTTGCTCTGGTCGTGGGGGATGAGGCCGATGAAGATCTTCTTCTCCGAGGAGTACAGGAGCATGAGCACGCGGATCTCGCACGAAGCCTTGTAGGAAAAGTGCACGCAGCCGGCCTGGCAGGTGCAAGGCGTGGTGTCAGGGGACGCCCCACCACAAGGGCCAGCGCCCCTCAGACCACGATTGGTGGCATAGAATGCACTGTGAGCCAGGTGCATCCTAACTGCTTTGTCCTCGAGACCCCCTGGGGGTGGGCACCGCCATTACCCCCACCTGGGGGAGGAGACAGCAGCCAAGAGCCACAGGTGGGCTCGGCCAATGGGCTCTGCACAGAGGGCCCAGGAAATCCACTTGGAACAAGCTCCAAGGAGACTGCGGTGCCCGCTGCACAGAGCCACCACCCAATGGGCTGACACAGAGGCACGCAGCAGCGGCCCCCAGACTCTTTGCATCTGAGAAGCAGCCCCGGCTCCGAGTGGCCAGGGGAAAGGAGGCAGGGCTGTGACAACCTCCCACCCCCGTCCCCGTGATGACCAGCAGCTTTGTGTGATGACACCACCACCAATGGGGGCACTGACCGAGTGCTCCCTGTGTCTGTCCCTGATGGGTCTCACTGGACCCTACACAGGGACGGTCCCCACCGTACAGAGGGGGGAAACCAAGGCTAAGAACTCAAGGGACTTGCAAGGCTTAGCTCTGTGCACTGCATGGGGACTGCAGAGTGACAGGTCCACAGAGGGAGCTCTCTGGGAGCTGCTGCGCAGGCGAGGCGGTGCCTGTGCCTTCCCCTCATGTCATCCACCCGAGCCAACAGTGGCCAGAAGAGCCCACCGCCCCGACGCAGGAGCCCGAGCGACCCAGCGGAGGCCAGCCCTGCACCGGGAGAGGGGGTGTGGCCCAGGGTACTCCGGGCCTCTGTACCGTTCCCGCGGGAACTCGTGTTGTCAAACCCCTGTTGCTGCTTTAACGCAAACGCAATACACAGCCAGGCCCTCGCGTGCACGACTTACGGCTGTTATTACTCAAGCTGACGTCGAGGGAACAGTAAGGTAACCTGGGGACAGAGACCCCAGGATGCGAACAGCCAGGAGGCAGACCGACCCTCCCCGCCGAGGCGGAGAAGCTGAGGCCCCCGGAGAGGACTCGGCCGAGAGCAGCCGGACAAGATGATCGCCAGGTACCTGAGACCGCGCTGGGGCAGACGGCCCTCCCCGCCTGGCAGGGTTGGGGCAGCTCCAGGGAGCCGCCAGCACACCCCAGCGTGTACCCCATCCCCAGGCTGCCGTTGCCTCCCCAGTCGATGCAGAGAACTGGCGCTCGGTTCCCCCAGAGCGGCCCGACTCACGAAGCCGTTGTCCATGATCCGGCACAGGCTCTTCAGCGTCTCCATGTCCTTGGTGAAGTGGAACTGCACCAGGCGCGAGCTCCGGAACAGCGGCACCAGGGTGGTCTGCGGGGCGGGAGGGGCCTGGCTCAGCCTCCACCGCGCTGCCCGGGCCGGGACCGGACGGAGGCATCTGTCATCGCCACACGCACCACAGTGCTCGGGACTCGTCGCCTCCACGGCAGGAACCCGGAGTCCTGCCCCTCGGCCCCCAGGGTCCCGTGAGGCCGTCTCGAATGCCTCTGCTTCGCCCAACTTTGGCGGCCACTAGCCCAGGCCACCTCCGCCTCCCCCACATTCACGGTCCGTCGCCACCCCAGCCCCGCCTCACTCAGTCCTGACACAGTCCCGAGACTCGCTGACTCCACCTGCTACGCAGGAGTGGCTGCCACCCGCCTGGCCAGGCGACAGCCTTCGGCCTGCTCAGCTGCTGCTCCTCCAGCTGCCAGCTCAAGGGACCTGCCCGGGAAGCACCCTTGCCCCCCGCCGCCTAGAACGAGGCCTCCCCCCACTCACCAGCAGCTGCTGCGGGATGAGCTGCATGTACAGCTTCCTCGGCCACTGCTCGGTCCTCCTGTGGGGCACGAGGGGTGAGCGTCAGGCGGCCCGTCCCCCCGAGACACAGCTCCTGTCCCCAGCCCGGCACTCACAGGATCTCCCCTTGGTTCACGTAGACGTGGGACGGCAGCCACCTCTTGGACCGGCTGTTGGGCTCAGGCCTGGGCTTTTGGGGAGAGGAAAAGAGGAGACCTCAGCGGGGATGCCCAGACCCCAGCACCCCTCACAGCCCAGACTCAGCAAGGACACGGTGACCCCAGATCCCCAGGCCACCCAGGGCTCACCTCCTGCCACTCCATGACGCCGCTCCACGCCAGGAACTTGTTGTTGACGATCTGGACGGGGCCTGCATTGACGCCACCAGGTCCCACTGCCTGTGGGAGGGGAGGGAGGGAGGGGAGGGAGGACCAGGCTCCTGGGAACCCTCAATGCTGTCATGGGACCGCCGGTTCCTTCCACCCTGGTCTGCCAGCCCCAGCCCCGCCCATCCTCCCGCCCTGGTCCCCATCCTGGCCCCCCAGCCTCAGGGAACTCCCCAGAGCTGGCCCTGCCTGTCACCTGCTCACAGCCTCCCACAGCTCCCCACGAAGCCCACAGAGTCTAATAACTGGGCAGCCGTATTTGTTACACAAGCTGGAACACTTTTGAGAAGAGGGGGCGCCATCCATTAGCAAGGTGTGACCAGGACACGTGGTCACCCTCCAGAGCCTTGTAGCCTCACACGGGCCCTCTCCTTGATGAGCGCGCCCACCCAGCGCGCCCCTCGAAGCCTCCTGAGGCCACTTCTCCCACCGAGCCCCCAACAGCAGTGAGCCTCAGCCTACTCCCGGCTGCCCTGCTCCTGCCATCACGTCGTGCTCTGCCCACAGCGAGGCCAGGGCTGGCCTGGGCCTGACTCCTCTCTGCCCCCTCTGCCTGGGGGCAGGCAGAGCTCAGCGGGCACACCTGCTTGCGGGTGGTGATGACCTGCCGGATGGCGTTGACGAAGCCGCTCTGGTCGTAGGGGATGAGGCCCATGAAGATCTTCTTCTTGGACGAGTACAGGAGCATGAGCACGCGCACCTCGCAGGGGGAGATGTGGGGGAAGAGCATGCAGCCCGCCTGGGGGGAGGCGGCAGGTCAGGGACCCGCTCACGCTGCCCGCTAACCCAGGACTGCCCCATCCAGCGAGTCGTCAGCGGACAGAAGCCCTCAAAGTCAAGGCTGTGGTCACTCACAAGGGACTTGCAGACAAAATGAGAGCATGCGACGTGCATCTCACGTCCCCACCCTGCAGTGACTGGTGGGTCAGGGGCGGCACCAGAGACCCAGGTTTGGGGTGAGGACCCCGCGAAGGCTCCGTGTGCTGTGCACCCGCCTCCTGAGGCGGCCTGACTGGAGGGTTGAGAGCACAGAGGTCAGCCCTGCTGCTGGGTGCAAACCCGGCTCTGCCACCGCCTGTGTGGCCGGAGGCAAGCGGTCTCCTGTTTCTAACCTCAGTTTCCTCATCTGTAAAATGGGGGGAACAGCACATATAGCAAGTACTACATAAATCAGTTAAAGCAGGTGCTGGTGCCTGTTTGATGGGATGTGGGAGGACGTGAGCCTGACAGCTGTCCCCGACTATGGTGTCTGGACACAGGGGTGTGCACATCCCAGAACACTCATGCCCACCCCCACTCTCCCGTCCACGCTGCCAGCCCAACCTCTCGGCCCCAGGGCCACCCAGGGACCACCCGGCTCAGGCATCCCTGGCCTCCTAGGAGGCAGGTGCTGCTCACCTCCATCGTCCCTACAGACTGGGGCCCCGGGGCTGGGCACAGCAGGCCCTCAGCAAACAGTGCTGAGTGAGGCACAAGCTCGGTGCATCCCGGCGCTGAGGGAAAGGGAGCCGCCAGGACATCAACAGCGCACAGGACGCCCTGGAGGCCGTGGCTGGGGGCAGGGGAGGCAGACAGTGCCAAAGGGGAACAGGGACTGGGGATGACCCCAGGGTCAAGTCCACTGGGCAGATGACTCGCTCCCAACCCATTCCCACCGCCTCCCCAGCACCTCCTGCGGCCCGGCCCTCTCCCTCCCGAATCGCCCTGTGCCCCGCGTCCGGCTCCTGTTTACTGAGCGCTGTGTACTAAAGCACCGTCTCAAGCACCTCACAGAAACTCACTCGCTCCAGCCTCCCACTGACCCTATGAAGTAAGTAAGGCCTACCGTTAGCCCATTTCACAGATGAGGAAACTGAGCCCCCAGCACAAACTCTTCCCTTCTGGCTCACTCTTGCCCCTAGCCACACCCATTTACCAGGTCCCTGCCACGTACTGTGTCCCCAACAGGCTCCTGGGCCCCAGCAGGGCCAATCCAGGTCTCTCTACTCACATCCCCGACAGCCAGCTCTCAGCCGGAAGCTCCCCGGGTGACTCTGTCTCTGCTCTACTGAGAATTCCCTAGATCTTAATTTGTAGACAGGGCCTGAGATGCCATGAGAGGGATCAACTACCCCAGGTCCCCAGGAAACATGGCCTGGGCCCCAGCACCCTGCCTGGGATTGCCTGGCAGAGCTCTGTCTCCCGCCGCACCGTGTCACCAGAGTGCCCTGCTCACACGGGTGCTGCCCCGCGCCCCGCCTGCCCGACTCACGAAGCCGTTGCCCATGATGCGGCAGAGCCCCTTGAGCGAGTCGCAGTCTCTGTTGGTGAAGTGGAACTGTGCCAGCTGGGAGTTGCGGAACAGGGGGCCCAGCGTGGTCTGGGGACGACAAGTGGACAGCTGGGTCAGTGCTGGGGCGTGGGGTGCTCTGGGGAGTGGGCCGGGGAGGGGGCGCGGGTCTCACCAGCAGCTGCTGCGGGATCAGCTGCATGATCAGCTTCTGTGGCCACTGGTCGGTCTCCCTGCAGGAAGGGGCAGGTCATGGAAGGCCACCCGCTGCCCCGCCCACCCAGCCGCCCGGCCTCGGGCACTCACAGGTTCTCGCCCTGGTTCACGTAGGCCTGGCAGGGCAGCGTCCGCTTCAGCTTCGCGGTGGAGTCGGAGAAGGGTCTGCGCTTCTGTGGGGGCAGGAGGGGCATCACAGCAACAGCCTAGGTGCCCAGGCCTGTCCCCCACCCACAGGGACAGACGGGACCCTGAAGGCCAGCCCCCATCCCCCACAGGAACCCACAGGGACCCGACACAGACCAGCTCACCTCCTGCCACTCGAGGACGCCACTCCAGGCCAGCAGCTTGTTGCTGAGCCGGTGCTCGCTCACGGCCAGACCCCCGAGGGTGAGCCCGGGCGAGGAGGGACTGATGGGACCCAGGGCCCCGAAGACCCGAGCACCTTCCTGCAGTTGGTTGGGGGGAGGGGAAGTGAGTGGGGAAACTGAGGCTGGGGGACCTGCAAGGACAGGTAGAGCCTACATATCCCAGAGGTGACGACATCCCAATATTAAGACCCAAATCCTCTGCTGAAAACTTCCAAACTTTTTCCCCCAGTGGTCAGGACCAGGAGAGGCTGACCCTCATGTCCTTTTCTGCCGTCCCCCCAGCCCACTGGTTACCACGACACTGGCCCAAGCAGAGTCCTGAAAGCCTGTTCCCCCCTCCAGGCTTCACCCAGCTGTGCTCAGCCTGGAATGCCACCACCACAGCGGGCACAGGCGGGGAGTTCCCTGCAGCCCCCACAAGGCCAGCCTGGGCTGTCTGACACCGGCTTGCCCCGTCCCTCCCATGCCCAGAACCCTCCTAAGACTCTCAAGAAAGCTCACACTCCCCTCTGGCTCGGGCCGGCGCCAACCTTTCCAGGTGCACGGCCTGCCCTGCACACACCAGGCTGACCCCAGGGATGCAGGGACCGGACGGCCAGAAACATACAAAGGAACAGAACCAACCAGAAGACAGAGAGCAGGGAGGTGGGGAGGCATTTGGAAGAGAAGTAGGACAACACCTGGAAGGGTCTCACACCACCACACTTGCAAAACACCAGAACGTTTGAGCAATGAAGCCAACGAAGCTACGAATTCTACTCACAGGCACTCTCCCAATTATCTTTTTTAAACCAAAACCACCTCAAACAACAGAAAGCTTTAGACACAGCTGGGCAACAAGAAACCTATGAAAATCTTAGTAGTAGGCGCCTCCAAGCAGCAAAAAAAAAATTCATAAGGGTGGTTTCTTTTCACCTTATTATGAACAGTATTTTCCAAATTTCCTATAAAGCAGACGGAGAACTCTTGTCCCAGAATAGTAACAGGCAGGAAAAATTTTATTTCGTGGGAATTAAAACCTGAACAAATATGCTGTCCACCTGGGCAGGCGATTCTGGGACTTGGGCAACCGTCTAAGATCAGGAAGAAAACCAAAAGGTATGCTGGCGTGAGAACGTGCTGCTGGTGTATGTTTAAGGCTGGAGCATGTCTGAGATGGAGGCTGGGTGCCGGGATTTACAGCACCTGAGGAAATATAGTTAACGCACACAGCTGGAGGGCTTTCGAGATGACCGTGTGCTTGCAACATACAAATTTTATGGTGCGTTTGGACCTGGGATATCTGGACTGTACACGTTTTTAGAACTGTGTATATGGCCACCCACATATGCATTTACTGCCACCAAGACAGGTTTAAGATCAGGTGAATGCGCTTAAGGGCCCAATGTAAGTTCCAGCAACACATTTAACGGTCGCTTGTTTGGAAGAGAAGGTTGATTAGCATTCGAAAGGTGTTTGGATCTAGAGCCATATGTGTAAAGACCAGGAATGTTTGCCCAAAACCCAAGATGGGAGGATCGTATTTAACGACTGGGCTTAAAGTGCAACTCTAAAGGAAATCTCACATCTGGGCACGTGTGTGCAAAACTGCGCTGTCTCTGACATCCGATTTGTTGTTGTTTACTGCACAGGGAAGCCCATTTGGTATCTGGACTGAGGTTTAATGCCTTAGGATGCATGTTTAAGGACCCAGGAAGCACTCTGGAACAACTAGATGTGAAAGCTGCAGGCAGGGGAGAAGGCAGTGGAGCGAAGGGGTACGTTTAAGTTTTGGGAGGTGATCAGAGTCTGGGTATTCGTGTTTAAGAGCCCAGGAAGCCTGTCTGAGGCTTGAGTAGAAGTGACATACCTCTGCCAGGAACAACGTTGGGGCAGTGTATTTAAGAAGTGAGCTTGAACACAAGCCCAGAGGAAATCTCATACTGGGGCAAGCAATGTGCAGTTTTATGACCCCGGATAAGCGTTTAAGATTTGTAAAAAGTATGTGCGTGTTTGGGGTCTGGGGAAGCGTGTGCAATCTAATATAGCTGCAAAGCTGAATATTTACGTTTAAGGTCTGGGCTAACTGCAATCCACAAAGGCATCCCACATTTGGGCGAGAGTGCAAATTCTGGGTGCGCACGCCACGAGTACCGTGCGGGCCCAGGGGAGAACGCCCCCGGGTGCAACATCTGGGCGCGCGAGTGCAAACGCGGGCCCTGCGCTGGCCGCCGTCCCCTCCTCCCCAGCTCCCTCCCCCATTTCCAAATTTCCAGCCCGGAGACCAACTTTCCAATCCGAAAAACAAGCGCGCATGCCGGCCGTCCGCCCGCCCGGCCCCCACCCCGCATTTAAATCGGGACGCGGAGTCAGCAGTAATTTGAGCCCGCCCCGCCCCCGTACACCCCCCCACTCCGACCCAAACGCGTAACAAAGGGGAGAGTCGGGGGCGTACCACCAGGGGTTCCACGGGGGAACCCGACCCCAGGCGGGACCACCCATGGGCCACAGGGGAGACCCCAAAGTGGAGGGGGCCGCGGACAAAGGCGTGAGCCCAGGGGAAGAGCCAGCGGGGGCGGGGCCGTGGAAGGCTCTGGAAAAAGGGCGGGGGGCTCACCATAGGAGGGGCCGAACGGGCCCGGATCCGCGGCGGCTGCGGGCCTCGGGGGCTGGCCGGCCAGGAGCGCGAGCGTACGGCACGGACTACGAGGGGTCGCGGGGGGCGGCCGCGACCCCCGAGGGGGCCGCCAGCGCCGGAGCGGTGCGGGGCACGGCGCGGACGGACCATGGCGAGCGCGGGCCGACGGGCTGGGGGCTGCCGCGGGCCACACGGAGGGCTGCGGGCTCCACCGACTGAGGGCGCGAGCGCGCGGCTTCGGGGGAGACGGGCCGAGCTGTACCAAGCGCGGGGGACGCGCCGCCGGAGAGGGGTCGCCGCAGCCAAACCACTGCGGCGGGCGGGGGAGCCGGCGCGTACCAAGTGCGTGCGGGGGCGTGGCCGGCGCGTACCAACCCGGGCGGGCGTCGGCAACGCAGGGCGCGAGGGAATGTGCGATCGGGAGGGACTACGGGCGCCCCAGCAAGGGGGGAGGAACTGGGAGGACGTGCGAGAAACAACTTCACGGGGGCGTGGCGGGAACGGAAGGCCATACCAAAGAGGGGGAAGAGAGAAGACGATACCAAGTTAATCCGTGCTGGCGGGACACCGGGAGACCTCAGCGAGAGCCCCGGGACCGCGGAGCCAGAAGACTACACCAAAGACCTCAGAAAAGAGGGGACGGCGGATAATGGGCCTGTGCGCCTACCAAGAGGCGTGGGGTACGGATTGCACCACGCAGGAGAGGGCTTGGAGTTTGCAGGCGGGTGACGTGGCTGGGTGGTGGGTGAGGGACCACAACTCCCAGCGGCCCCCGCGGGGCCTGGGCGGGGCCAGCGGGCCCAGGAGACCCCTCCGGCCACCGACGCGTGCCCATTGGCCCCCGCGCCTGGGCTCCGCCCACCGCCCCCCAACTCTTCCAAGCTTCTGTCTCCCTGGCCATTCGTCGATTCACTTAATGGCTCAACTAAAATGACGGCGTAGTCACTTACTAGCAGTTGTGTAAGATTTCTTCTCTCAATTTCACTTCTTCTTAAATGTGAATAGTTTAACCTTAGAGTGGTTCTGAGCATCAACTGAGTTAATAAAATGTTAGGATAAGTGCTAGGCACCGTAACTATTCGATTGTTAGCTTTTCTTTTTTTAAAAATCTGTTGTCAGTAACCTGTCCGGTTCTGTACTGGGCGATGCGTATCCTACGATGACCAAATTAGACCAGGTCCCTCACAGAGTCCACGGTCCACTGGGGAAAACAAATAATCACAGGTTGTGATGTGTTGACTAGACCAAAGGCACAAGCGATGGGATGGTGACCACGAGGAGGTAAATTTAGCAAGGAAAGTCAGGATAGCGACCTTTGAGCAGCCTGCAATTCCAGGTAAAGTGTGCTAAAATAATGGGACAGCAAGGACATGAATCCTGAAAGTAGAAGGAAAAGAAGGAAGCCAGTGTGGCTGGAGCTGAGCGAGGGTAAAGGAGAGGGCTGAGAAGTGGGGGGAAGCCCGGTGCTACAGGCAGGCTCCTGTAGGGCATGGGAAGGAATTTGGATTGAGTCTCCCTTTGCTGGGGAACCACTAAAAGGTTTTTAGCAAAGCAGTGACAGTCTCATTTACACTGTAAACAAGAATCATGCACACAATATCTCCACAAGTCTACAGAAGCAGCAGGCATCCATGGTCACTTCTGAGGGATGGAACGGAGACTAGGTTTACTCTTTTAGAGTATTTGGAATTTTTACCATATGCAAGTGTTGCCTACTGAAGAGTAACTTTTGAAAGAATACAAAATTTTAAGGATACCTCTACCTGCTGTGTCGAGACTAAAATTGTCAGACACAAGTGAAAGCAGGGGAGAGATAGGGTGGCAATAATCCAGGCGAGAGGCACAGCCAGGCTGGGCGGCAGACAGGATGGCCCAGTGGAGGTGGTGGAGGTGGTCAGTTTCACGATTTATTTGCAAGCTGGGGCCCAAAGGATTTGTGCAGAGAGTGAGAGAAAGAGAGGGGTGAAGGGTAATGCCAAGATTTTTGGCTATCCAGAGGTGCCGCGGTACCGCGACAGACAAGACTGTACAAGGAGGTTGGGGAGGGAACCCTACTTCCATTTGCGATGCTGACTAAACAATGTGGATACACCAGCCTGCAGAGAGAAATGTGGGGGTCATTAGTGTTTGAGTCGATGAGACTGAATGAGATAATAAGATCGTGAAAAGGCTGGGACGCTCCATCCCTTTCATGGTCACAGCCATGAGGAGCAACCAGCAAAACAGAGAGAGGAGTGGCTGGTGAAGTGGGAGGAGAACCCCCGGGCCAGGTGGTATTTCCCTGCCCCACTAAGCCTCCTCCCCAAGGACTGAGTGGAGTCCAGCAGTAAGCCCCTGGTCTGACCTGGAGTGTGACCAATGGGAAGTCAGCGCTCCCTGGACACAGACTGCAAGTTAGATATCAACAGGTACCTCCAGAGCCCTGTTAATCAGCCATGTCAGGACACACCCTATTGCTGACAACAGGAAGGAGAAAAAACCCACAGAAACAGGAGCCTCCTTAATCTCCCCAAATCCTCACTTCTCCCCATCCTCATTGGTCCAAGCCAGCAAGATCTCTTGCCTGGATGACACCTCCTAACTCTTGCCACCTCTCTCACTCCACTAATCAAAACCACCCAATGGCTTCCAAATGCCCTTAGAATGATATCGAAACTCCTCACTGCAGCCCCTGTTGCTCTCTCCAAATGATCTCTTCCCCCATCCTTCCTGTTCTCTACCCAGTTAATACCTTCCCATCCTTTAGACCCAGTAAGGGCACATGTGTGGGTATGAATACCCAGGATTGTGTGGAGAGAGGTATACCAGGATACACTCCAGGGTGAGCAAAATGCACGCTCATGTCAGAATGTGAAACGAAAATGTAGACTGATATTCTAACAGTAATACTCTCCGAAAACTCTCTGAAACTATCTCACTTACCCAGTCTGCCAACTTGAAAGACACTTTCCATTTCATCTTATCACGCCACGCCCAGGCTAGCAGGCTACTATTATGACTAAGCAATTCTGTTTCCCCGTGCCAGGCTGCATACTCCCTGAGAGGTAGCTGTTTGTTCCCAAACCTGTTTATACCAGTTGTTCTTAAATTAATACTTCAATTCACTATCAAACTAATGAAATAATAATGCAAGAGTTGTTTTTATGTGCAAACGAGGTTGCTTGCATTGGAAAGAATAAAGGTGAGTTGTTAAAAAAAAGCCGCCACGTTAGGTGCAAGCAAAGCAACTGTAAGTGATTGAATGGAAAAGCTCATAAAACCTAGGAAAACTCAGCCCTTGAATTGCTTCCAAAGTGCCTTTCGGTTCTCAAGCCACTTTAAAAAAAAAAAATTCTTGAAAAAAATGAGATGATTCATTGTGGTTTGTGGGGGCATGCAGTTTATACAAGAACATGATCTTGCTTGCTAATTGGGAAACCAATACTAAAAGAAAAGGTCTTGGTCCCACATGGAGAGATGACTGGTTAAACGTTCTTGGGAAAACGTTTACAGTGTTAAGATGGCCATAAGTGCTATTTGCCATATATTTCTGGCTCCCCACTTGCCCGGCATTTGAGCCCCTTATGGTTGAGTGGAGCCACGTGATTAATTCTGGCCCATGAGATAAGAGGCCACGTGATTGGATTAATTCTGGCCAATGAGATGTAAGCAAAAGTGACACACGTCAATCCAGCCTGGAGCATGTAATTACTGGTGAGCCTAGAGCTTTTACTATGTCGCTTGGCAACATTCATGATCTGTCAGCATGGGCCCCAAGCTGACACTGGATACAGCCTGAGTGAGAAAATCCACCTTCGCTATTCTGAGCCACTGCAATTTGGGGGTTGTTATTGCACCGTAATCCAGTCTATCCTGACATAGATTTGTCTTTTTCAAATAATCCCATTTTAACCGACATTTGTTTAGCCAATCAACTACCAGTCTGATTGAGTTTACTAAAAGGACAAACTAGGAGTACATGTAAGTTGTATGACATAGACAAGGACAGGAAGGCAACATGGACAAATGAAAATGTTTTATACTAAATAATGGGAGTAAAGTTATCTCTGTCTTGGGTTTTTCTTCTTTCTTTCTTTTTTTTTAAGAGACTCCGTTTCTGCCCAGGCTGGAGTGCAGTGGTGCGATCATGGCTCTGTAACCGTGAACTCCTGGGCTGAAGTGATCCTCCTGCTAGGACTACACGTACGCACCACCGTGCCCGGTTAATTTTTAAAAATTTTTTAGAGATGGGGGTCTTGCTATATTGCCCAGGCTGGTCTCAAAGTCCTGGCCTCAAGGGATCCTCCCACTTCAGACTTCTTTTTTTCTTTGCAATTGTAAAATAATGTTTTCTGTTTGTTTTTTTTAAGAAAAGGCCTGCCTGATACATGCTCTACAAGCTCTATATATCTTCCTTCAACTTTCTCATCATAATTTGTAATTACTTGTCTCCCACATTAGATTGGGAGCTTTGTAAGGATGACCATGGTTAGCTCGAGCTTCTTCCCAGCGACAGTCCAAGAGCCCAGTGCAGAGCAGTAACTTAAAAATTATCTGTCGAGTGAAGGCTGACTTAGTACCACCACCACGGCCAGGCGATCTAGGTCTACTGTAGCCTCATCGCTTCCCTGAGTGCGCATCCCACTGAGAACACCCTCCCCCACCCTACAGAGGCGGTGTGCTGTGTTTGCCACGCGCTGTCCCTTTCTAGGACACACCAGGAAACCACCTGCCCCAGCTTGCCCGGTAGTTAGGGCCGATCGGGGAGTTCTTGCCGGTGGGAGCTCTCCATGCCCCTGCTCTACTGCTCTCGTTCCCGGTGTTGGAGACCAAGGACTCTGAAATAGAGGGACTGGTTATCAGATGAAAGCAGTGGGACCCCGGAGCCGCTGTTGGAGGAGAGCCACCGGGGGGGCATAGCCTGACCCATGCCAGACTGTCACAGGGGCAGGAAACAATCCTGAGTGAGAAAACCCACCTTTGCCATTTCGAGCGGCTGCAATTTGGGGGGTGTTACTGCACCGTCATCCAGCCACGAACCGCTGAGATTTATTAACATAACACAGTCTGACCTCCCTCTCTCTCACACATGGCTTCTTTAATTCCCTATCTACTCGCCACGTGTGCCCTGTCATCTGTAGCCTCCAGGCCTTTCCTCGCACTGTCCCCTCCGCGAGACCTGCCCTTCCCTCCAGCTGCAGCTGTGTAGGAATGACCCTCAGTCGTGCATGGTTACTGTTGAGCATGTAACTGTCACTTCTCATTTAATTCTCAAAAGGGTCCTTCCGGGTCAGCTTATGAGAGCTTTACCTTGCAGTCTGAGAGAAAAGGTAGCAAGGTGAGCGACCTGGCCCCTTCCCGCCAGCTCCAGGACAGGGCCCACACCCGCCTTCTCACCGTCATAGCCCAGCCTCTGCTTGTGTTTTCAAACAGATGAACTGCAAATTTATGGCCTCCGACTTCGGCTAGGCCCTGCTGCTTCCTGGTGGTCCACACGTGTCCCTGATTAGCTTCTGTTTTCTAGAGATTGGTTCAACCTCCTCCACCCTATTCAAGGTCCCCAAGAACAGCCTTGTTGACTCTCAGCCAGTCCCCACTAGAGTGGGACGCACAGGTGGTTAGAGCTGGTGCCCAGCCTGTATCGCTTCATTTTTAAAAAATATTCTTGAAAAAGCAGCAGTTAATATTTCTTAAGCACTTCACATCTGAACTCACTGAGCTCTCACGCACCAGGCCATGAGGTTGACAATGTTACGACCCCATCCCACAGACAGGGAAACCAGACTCCGGCAAGCAGGAGCCTGAGGTCGTGGGCTCAGAAGCAGGGCACAAGGACAGGGTGCGGGGTCTTTCTTAATTTCAGCAGAAGGCCCAGGCCTCCACTTTGTGGAAAAAACAAGGGGCATTAGGAGTGAAGCCCTCTCCTTTCTGCCCCTCCTGCCGAGACCACCCCCCACCCCCGGGGCCACCAACTGAACTTGGGGCTGGGACCTGCCCACTCCTGTCACCGCAGCATCTCTCAGACGCACCGTCCACCCTCCAGCACAGACCGTTCTAGTAGCTCCCAGATGGTAAGAAGAGCCAGACGCCCCCTACCGCCAAACCCAGGGTCTTTCCCTCCCTTTCAGAGGCAAGGAGCATGGAGACAGCCACATGTCCCGCCCTCTTTGGCAGCCAGTGTGACCCACACCAGGGGAATCAGTGAGAAACAAATTGGCATAATTGTTGAGAGGTGAACTGTTTTATGGAGGAGGCAATTTGGCAGTTCTATCACAGTTTAAAATTAGCGCCTCAAAAGATCAGAAACATCGTGAGTGGCCAAGAATAGGGGACCAATTGAGAAAATGGTGGCAGCCTCTTGTCACGACAGGGGGTCCATTTGTCATCTGTAGCGAATGTGTCTTGCTCTGTGAACCTATCTTGTCCTTCCTCAATAAACTTCGTTTTACACTAAAAAAAGAAAAAAAGAAAAAAAAAACAGCGGCATTCACACAAGAGACTACCATGCAACCTTTAAAATGAATAGGGTTTTTTGTCCTGGTGAAAATTTCAAGATGTTGTTAGATTTGAAAAAAAAAAGGTAACCTACAGGATAAAGTAGGCCACCACTGGGTACAAAAGCCAGAAAATGAGTATACTTCTCTATTTGTTTCTACCTGCTTGTACCTGTCTCTGAAAGTCCACAGAAGAAACTGGCAATTGAGCTCCAGAGGAAGCTGAGAGATTGTGCATCAGGGTGGTTTCTGGAACCTCTCAAAGTGTGAACCATATGAAGATTTTATATATGCAAAAAAATAACTTCAATATTTAAAAAGTCATATAAATAAAATAAAATTGGCATGCTCAATTTTGAAATTTTGCTGCTAGGAATGCATCCCACAGGAATGCCTGTGCAAATGGGCAAAAAAAAAAAAATACACATATATGCTCATCCTCTGTAGCATGTTTAATATCAGTAAAATCCTGCACAGCTGCCCAAGTGCGCGAGTGCCGCATGGCAGCCCCGAGCAATGCCCCCGCCCCTGGGTCTTATGCTTTTGTATTACCCTCCCAGCTTGAGTGTGGGCTGGTCAGTTACCAGTAGCTTCTTGTAATGAACAAAATCTGGCCAAAGGGATGGGGTATCACTTCCAAGATGAGGATACAAAAACACTGCAGTTCCCACCTTGGGTACCCTCTCTCCTTTCTAGAGAAGCTGGCTGCCACATCATGCGCTGCCTTATTAAGAGGCCTGCAGAGGTGAGAAACCGAGGGAGACCTCCAGCCACTAGCAAGCCAGGAATTGACTCTCTAGGCCCAGTCACCTGGGAAGAGCTGAATCCCGTCAAGGAGCACGGGCATGCACTTGGAAGCGGCCCCTCCCTTGTTGAGCCTTCAGATGAAAGCACAGCCCCGGCCAACAGCTTGACTGCGACCTTGAGAGACTTTGAGCCCGAGGCCCACAGCTAAGCCAAATCTGGAGTCTTGACTCACAGCAACGGTGAGACAATAAATGCCTGTTGTTTTGAGCCGTGGAGTGGTGGGGTTTGTTACACATCAACAGACAACTTACACAGACAGGATGGTTTGTGGAATCGGAATGCATGCATTTTAACTACCTGAGCCAATCATTTGAAGATGGGACATAGAGCCACGTGTAATGAGTGAGGTAGACAGATGGCCACTACTTAGGTGGGGCGGTGGGGAGGAAGCAAGTTAAAGAACAACATATAGAGACTGACCCCACATATAAAAAAAATTAAGGAACTAAATGTGTCTACAACCATATGCATGTAAATTCAAACATCAGACTGGTATATCTGCCTCTGGGGAAGAAAGTGGTCTGCTAGGGGTGTGTGTTTGGGAGAGGGGAAGAGTGAGGTGTGCAGGGGCACGTTTTATTCCACACACTTCAGCACTCTTTGATTTTATGAAACCGTACGAATGTGTGTAACCTGATACATTTTAAAAGTTAATTTTTAAAAAATCGAAGATGGTGGGAAAATACTTAGTGAGTTTTGTGTACCTTTAAACAAATATATATTCTTAACACCCCTTTTTAGGTGTTATTTTTCTCATAATTTTTTTTCATATAATTATTTTTAGAGACGGGGCTTGCTATGTTGCCCGAGCTGGCCTCAAACTCCTGGGCTCAAGCGATCCTCCTGCCTCAGCCTCCTGGGTAGCAGGGACTACATGCACGCACCACCACACCCAGCTCTTAATTTTTCTTTGGAGGTGGTAGATGGGAATTTTCTTTCACCCAAGACAGGTTTGCAACTATTCATATGTTAGCGTTTTAGCATTTTTGCCTCAAAACACATATTTTTCCAATTCTGTCCTGCCACGTTGCCAGATTTGTTCATTTGTGAGAGTTCTAATGAATTACCCGGTCTTGCCTCCAACCACAGATCATGATCCAAAGGCAAACTGGTCAAAAAGAAAATGTTTCCAACAAATTGCTCGATTATAACCTTTCTGGACACTGGTGGTTCGTACAAGCTGGGATGCATTTTTAGAAGCAGTTCTGCCCACCACGTTTTGCCTTCTAAGAGCGCGTTTCAGCCAGTGACAACCGTGGCTACAAGGAGCTCTCCTGTGTCAAGGGCTGTGCTGAGCTAGAATGCTTATTCCTTATGACAGTTCTATGGGGTAGTAACTATTTGACAATATGGGGAAACTGAGGCTCAGGTCACAGAGCTGATGAGTGCAGAAGCTGGGGCTTAACCCCACTACTCTAAGGTTTTCATCGTCTCTTCCACAGAGGCAGCTTCGAGAGTACCCGGCACTCAGAGGAAAGATTCCAAAAGATCTGCTCCATTGGTGTTGGCTGGTTCTTGGGGCCACCTGCCTGTGAACGGGAGACGCGAGTTGTGTGTGTCTAAATCTGTCCCCACTCTTTGGGCACTCCAGTGACCATGGACTTTCCTCTGCCTCATCCTTGTGAACATGCACGTGATCAGGCCACAACAGTCCCTCTGGTTCACCCAATTCAGTGTTAAGGGCAAGAGCGTATCACTGGCCCAAGATGGCCAAACCGGTGCCTGGAAATATTTCTTTTTGACCAATTTGTTTTGGATCCAAATCCGTGTTACCCTGCAGGGGGGATCTCCACCCCGGTGGAAACAGCAAAGGCTGCTTCTTCCCTTTTCAGTGGCTTCTCACACAGTCCGTCCACATCGCTCCCTCCTCAAAAAAACACTCTCAGCTTCCAGAACACCACACTTGCCTGGTTCTCCTCCTGTCTTCCGGCTCCCTGCCCAACCCTTACACGTGGGTCTTTCTCAGGGTTCTGTCCTTGTTCTCGAATCTTCTCCTTCTTCCAGAGGTCGCAAAATGGCGGCCCGGCAGCCTCATGAGACCCACAAGCAGATTTTGTTTGGTCCTCACAGTGTTTTTGTCTTTAATTTGAATGCCATTAGGCGGGGCAAGCACTCTCCAAGTTCGCCACAGTCCCCATCATTCCCTACTGTCTTACACCTGTCCGCTTCACACATTTCCATCACCTGCCTGGTCCCTGAAGCCATCGAGGTTTCAAAAACCCCTGTGACACAGGCTGCCTGGGAAATCTCACCCACTTTCACCTCTTCACCTATCACCAACGTCTCCTACTCCATCATTCATATGTACGAGAGTCACCGAGCGAGCTTATTCAAAATGCAGACTCCCAGCCCCCCATCCCCCAGATTTGATTCAACAGTTCTAGGGCAGGGATCGGAAACTCAAATGCCTACAGGGGCCAGGCGGGTCACATAAATGAGTGAACTAGCCAGGTATAAGAAAACTCGACGGCCAGAAATACAATTAAATCGTATCTTTACTGAACTATGGTGAATGCATGGAACATAATACAAACATGTATGATACTAGCGTTTATATTTTAGATTCAAAATTGAAAAAATACAAATCGAAAAATAGAAATATTTAATTATTAAAATTTTCTCTTTCATAATTCTTTTGCGCCTTTGAGTTGAAGCCAAAAGGCCGACATCTTCCCTTCCGCACCAAGATGTCAGTTTAGGCCTTGGCTGGCACGGTGGGGCGGGCAGCTTAGAATTCAACCTCGCATCCTTAAACTGGGAGCGGTATTCAATTTGATTCAGGTTTGTAACGGAAAACAGCTGTTCACAAGCATAGTACTTCCCATCACGGATATTCAGGACAACTGCTGGAGATAGGTGTAAAATCTCGCCATCTTCAAAGAGAATTGTATTTAGGAACCAGCGCCCTGCCGCACTGTGGTTCAGTGACCACTGTTGGTGGTCTGCATTCACACAATCGACATTAACCGACAAAGGCAAACCGGACAGCATTAGCTCATTGTCATAGTCTGGATTCAGAGAGCCTTTGGAGGAACATGGTCTTCAACCCCACAACTTGGGGGAATACGGCCCCGGCCACCTCTTTTGTTTCTGAAAACCAACTGCAGCAAAGAAAAAAAGAGTCAGATTTTGCCTTGCCGGTGGCCTCCCTGTTTTTGCCAGGACTGAGCAAATATCATACATTCAAGTCGCTGTTTGTGAACATCCTTGCGGAGAAATATTCAGTGTTCAGAAGGATCATAACCCCGACCAGAGTCTTTGACTAACCTTCTCAGGGGAACCGAGGGTGGCTTTTGCCTGATTTAAAACGAACCAAGGTGACTCACTCTAACAGTTCAGATTTCCTCCACAACCAGATCACAGAGCTTCTGTGACAAGCCACCATGAACTTGCTCGTGGCTAAAGCACAGGACCCAGATGTCGAGGGCATCTACGACGTGTTCTACTTAATTTCTTAGAACAATTCAACTCCTGGTGATAGATGCCATGACCTGACCCCTGTGTCCTTGCCAAATGTTGCCACCTTGGATCAAAGTGTCCTGTCAGGTCCCCCTGGAATTACAACTGTCCATAGTTGTGCTTAAGAATTCTGGCGAGTCTATGTGAAACTTTTCATTTCTCTCTATACACAAAAAAATAAGTCATTTCCCAGCATTGGGCCTGCCTTGGCACCATGTCACAGACTTCTTCGGTCACATCAAAATTCTCAACACCACAAATAAATAAAGCTAACTGGGTGGCAACAGTTTATGAGCAGCGATAGAAAAGGCCACAATTGATTTGACTTTCAAGCAACTGGACTTATTTATCTTCAACTCACTGTGCAACACAAATGCCCAGTGGACTTAAACAATGGTATAAACAGTCTGTCTCTGTTCAGGACATTCTGCTCCTTTATAAACTCGCCGTCTGATACAGGTTTTAATGCCCAGGTAATTCTTCTCGTGTGACTCTGGAACAGCGCGCTGCAGCCATGTGCCATTTCTGTCATCGCTTTCTAAAGCAAACACTACTGACATTTGAGTCCCTTTTTCAGTTCGTTGAGGATCGCGTCCCGAGTCTGTTCCGTATACTGGTCGTAGCTCTTACTGTGTTTTGATTTGTAATGACGTTTCAGGTTGTATTCTTTCAACACAGACACGATTTTTTTGCATATTAAACACGTAGGCATGCTCTTCACTTCCACAAAGAAATAGGCTCGCTCCCACTTTTCTCGAAACACGCGGCCCTCTCCTTCTCTCTTTCGTTTGGCCGCTTTTGATAGAGACATGGGTACAAGAAAGGTTTCACTTTCCTCTGAAAGCTACCAAGGGAACAACCACAGTGCAAGCCTGGTGACAAAGGCAGTGACCCTCTGCCTCACGGGGGAGCCAAGAGGGAGTGGTGGGGACTGTGGCGAACCGGAGAGCACACGCCCCGCCGAAAGGGGCAGCTCCAGCCCGTTGTTGCCAGGCAGAAGGGCAGGCCCAGGGGTGCCAAATCCTCTGACTTGCCAAGAGAAGCCAAGACTGCAGATTTTGTGTGTGTGTGTGTGTGTGTGTGTGTGTGTGTGTGTGTGCGTGAGAGTGTATGCGTGTGTGTGAATGATCCCGATTTTTACAACTAACTCATAAGAAAAAAGTACCACATATGCTAACACAGGGAAGGCCAAACAAAACTCATCTGCAGAGTGGCCCACAGGCCACCAGATTGCAACCTCTCTCCTGGGGCGGGGCCCACGAATCTGCATGGTAACCAGCATCCAACGTGATGTGGATGCCAGTGGTCCAGGCGTGGACCACACTCTGAGCAACACTGGTCCACATCCTACAACAGACAACTAACTGTCCACCTCCACGAGACCACCCTGCACTTCAGACATGTCTGTATCCAGCCGTCCCCTGGACATCACTGAGGACATCCTTCAGGTCCCTCACCTCACCACATCCCAACCCTGCTCCCTGCCAGGTCTTCTATCCCGAGGACGGCCCCACCGTCCACCCGACCCAAAGCCCCAAGTCGGCCTCTGACCAGGACCCAGGGCCTGCCCTCTCTCCATATACAATCTCGTCCGCTTCTGGGCCTTCAACCACCAAACATACACTGTCCCCTAAGGATATGTTCTGAGCTCTTAACATGGCACCTGTCACCTGGATGTCCCTAGGACCATTTGCACTCACTACCAGCTCCTTCTCCTCGGAGCCCCCCCATCTGCCATCACCCAGCCTGGCCCCAGGAGCCACCCCTCAACCCCACCCGACTTAACCCCACTGCCTTCATGTGGCCCACCAGTGCCCAGCCTCACGCCTCCTGGCCTCCTTCCTTGCCTCGTCACACTCCAGCCCAGCGATGTCTTTCTGACACCCAGAGCCAGCCCAGGCCGACCCCGCCCCCTCCCCACAGCCTCCTGTGGCTCCTATATCCCCACGACAAACCTCCAGCTGCTCAGTTTGGAATCTGAACCCCTCGTGTTCTGCCCATCGCTCTACCTCCTCCCTCCCTCACGCTCCAGAAACATCCATCAACTTGCTCCTTTGAGCCGCCTATGCTTCCTCTTGCCTTCGCACACGCGCTTCCGCGGTTCCCTGTACTCGGATCGCCCTTTGCCGCCTTCCCGCCCAGCCTCACTGACAGCTGCTTCTCTTTCAAGACCCTGTGGAGCCCAGGCTGGGTCAGATGCCTCTTCCAAGCTCCCAAGGTGACCCGTTACTTCCACGAGAGCACATGTCCTGAGTGCTACCTGCCTGCCTCTGCCGTCTCCCCCCGGACCGGGCTGCCAGACTGCCTCTGACTCACAGCTGAGGCCCCGGTGTCACCCACCCAGGGCCTCAGGGATGCCTGCTAAAGTGAGAACAAGAGAAATGTCTCCCCCAGGTCTCCTCCTGCCCAGTCCTGGGGGACGTCAGTGACGGGAGCCGGGGCGTGTGTTAAAAAGGAACTTTATTGGGTGTTGGGGGTTCAGATGAGATCCATGAGGATGTCGTCCTCCATGACGCTGGGCTGCAGGCCCGGCTGGGGGACCGGGCCCCGGGAACCCCCGCTCAGCAGCATCTGACCTGGGGGGCAGTGGGGAAGGGACTGCATCTCCCAGTAGTCCCTGGGGCCTTGGAGGCCCTGGGGACACTCAGTTTTCTAGGAAGCCCTGGGGGACCCGTCAGAGGCGCCTTCTGACCCCATCTGGTTGCAGATACATTGTTTTCCATAAGCCTTTGGGAGCCCTTCCCTCACACTACTTCTTGGCTCTAAGACCACATTTCCCAGCAACCCTAGGACACACGGGAGAAGATCATGGGAAGAGCTCTTGACCCACTAGGTCCTTAGACCTGTGGGCTGTACTTCCCCGTAGCCCTCAGAGCCCCACAGGGGCTCTGGGGGGAGACCCAGGTTTTTGGATCCCAGGACTTCATTTCCCAGGAGCCCTTGGTCTTGGTGTTCTAGCCCAGGGGCTGCTGGGACACTCAGTCCAAACCTCTGCCCTCCCCTGGGCCCCCTTACCTGGCAGTGGAGCCCGAGAGGGAAGCTGTGCGGGCCAGGACTGGGCAGGCGGTGGATGCAGGAGAGGGGGCCCCAGCTGGGGCTGCCCCAGGCCCTGGTGCGGTGGGGGCAGCAGCGCAGGAGCCCCAGGGGGCTGGAGGTGGTGGAGGGAGGCCTGGGGCGGGGGGACCCCAGTCTGGGGCTGGGAGAACACAGAGGGTGGCTCAGAGGCTCCTGGTGGACAGCTCCCCCAACCCCCTGCCGTCCTGCCTCGGGCACAGATACTACCCAGAGAACGGGTCAGCCAGTGGTGTGGGAAGGTCTTTCTTCAAAGGAATCTTGGCAGAAGCCCATGTACAAGGACGGAGAGGAGGCAGTCTGCCTGGAGCCCTTGGCCGGGCTCCATTCACACCCACTGACCAAAGCCAACCTCCCTCCTCCAAGATACAAGGACCAGAACTGTCAGAACCAGGATCTGTAGCTCCTATCTGCCCACACCCAAATCTCACCGGTGGCGGGTTGAGGAGGAGGCTTCGCAGCTGGGGGTTGGCCCCAGGGTTCTGGGGCCGAAGGATGGGTCCAGGAGGGGGCTGGCCGGGGGCAGCTCCAGGAGGGCCTTGAGGGGCACCTGGGGGGGGCTGGGTAGTACCTTGGGGCTGGGGCTGCCCTGTGGCCCCAGAGGCCCCCACGGTGCCCTGAGGCTGGGGCTGCGGTGGGCGAAGCTGCAGCTGGTGGGAAGAGAGACAGAGGTAAGGGAGAAGGGCAGGGCCTCCACACTCCCATGTGGGCATAAAGGGCAGCCTCTGGGACCTCCCCTGCCCCGTCCCTGAGCCCACCAGCTCTGTGCTCACCAGATTCTGCGAGGGCCTCGCTTGGTCCTCCAGAATGGGGCCTAGCCCTGGGGGTGCCTGCTGTCCCCCCATCTACACGGAAAGAGAGGGAATAGGTCAGTAATGGGCGTGGGGTGCGGGGGGTGGTGTACTGAATCTCAGTCGGGAGGATCTTGAGCCCTGAAGGGAGCATGTAGGAGCTGGGAACGTTTTGTCCGGGAACGAGTAGTCTGGGAGGGAGACTTACACTCCCAGGTCCCCAAGAGTTAGCCGTGTGTCAGAGATTTCAAGTGGGTACTGAAAAGGGAAAGTACGTTGCAATAACAGGGGTGGGACTAAACTCAGGGGTGGCTGCATCTTGGGAGAAGAGTAAACGCCTGGAGACCCAGGAGGGCCACTGCAGGGCTCGGCTGTCTGAGCTCTGGGGCCCAGGCTGGAAGGGGACACCGGGTTGGGGAGGAGCTGTAATCACTCACCCCTCGCTGTTGTTCCAGCTTCTGCTGCTGGACCTGCTTGTGGTTGGTAATGACCTGCCGGATGCCGTTGACGAAGCCGCTCTGGTCGTAGGGGATGAGGCCCATGAAGATCTTCTTCTTGGACGAGTACAGGAGCATGAGCACGCGCACCTCGCAGGGGGCCGTGTGGGGGAAGTGCACACAGCCCGCCTGGGGGACAGAGGGTCTTCAGAACCACTGATGCCCTGGAGGAAGTGGCGTCCCACCCCTCCACATTCTAGAAGGTTCTAGAAGCCCCACAGGAGGGGGGAGACCAGAGAGCCCAAAGGAAGGGAAATACACGGCCAATGCCACTCTTCCCCTTGCCATCCTTCATCACAGCACACAGGACGCCTGGAGCCTTGAGAGCTACTTTGTGACTGTGAGGAAGAGGCGAAGAGAACGACAGGGGCCCTGGCCCTGACACCAAGGAGCTATTAATAAAAACCCAATCGCTGCCCACTTCTGGGACACCCCGTTATATGTAAAAAATAAATGCCTGCTGCTATAGTGCTTGCTCTTGGGACACTCCCTCTCGCAACCCAGTGGCCATGTTATGAGGAAGCCCAAGCCACGTGGGCAGGCCACATGCAGACGGTCAGACTGACAGTCCCCAGCTGAGCCCCCACTGACAGCCAGTACCAGGTGAGTCGGCCATTTTGAACATCCAGCCCAGTCGAGCTTTCAGATGACCACAGTTTCAGCTGCCATCTGATGGCAGCCTCATGAACGTCCCCAAGTCAGAATGGCCCACTGAGTCCAGCTGACCCACAGAATTGTGAGAGAACATTGTTTAACGGCCCCCCCACCCTAATTGTCTATTTTTTCTGAAAACTCTGCTGGACGGCTTTGTGTTACTTGGTGCTGAAAGCATTCCTAACCCTCAGGAGCACCTTCCTCATCGAGTTTCTGTGAGAATCACGTGCAGTAATTCACTTAGAGCCCTCGCTCCCGGAAAAGTGCCTGGTACACAGACAATACCTGGGTCTGCTCCTACTTAGAGAAGCCCTTCCCCGGTGTTACGAGTTGAATTGGTCTTCCAAAAAGATATGTTAAAGTTCCAATCCCCCAGCACCTGTGATGGTGGCCTTATTTGAAAAGAGGGTAGGGTCTTTGCAGATGTAATAAGATGAGGTCATTAGGGTGGACTGATCCAAAGTAACTGGTGTCCCACAGACGCGTGCAGAGAGACCGCCATGTGCAGACAGACACAAGACACGTGAAGACGAAGGCAGAGCCCGGAATGGTGCTGCCGGCAGCCTGGGGCTACCAGCTGGAAGAGGCAGTGAGATCTCCCTTGGAGCCTTCAGAGAGACTGTGGCCCTGACACCCTGACCTCCGACTTCTGGCCTCCAGAACTGTGACAGAATCCATTTCAGTGGGTTGAAGCCCCCGAGTTTGTGGCAGTGTGTTACACGTCAGAATCAGTAGCTTCCTCCTAATTTAATTGCTCCTGTCACACCCGCGTCACATTTTTAATGTGGAATGTACCTCGATCTGGGGCATATTATAATGGTAATAAAAGTTAAGGCTTTAGAGGAATGATGGGGAGCCCAGGCTTGCAAAGGCCACCCAACCATCAAAAACGGCTCCCTAGCGCCCAGGCACTTCCCATCACAGCACGGAGGAAGGGAGGACAGAAGAGTCAGCGCCCCTGGGCCCGCCCGGCCCTGCCCAGGACTCACGAAGCCGTTGCCCATGATGCGGTAGAGGCCTTTGAGAGACTCCAGGTCCTTGTTGGTGAAATGGAACTGGACCATCCTTGAGTTCCGGAACAAAGGGCCCAGGGTGGTCTGGGGGAGACACGGAAGTCGGCCGGCGTGTCGTGTGGGCAAGTGAGGAGGGGACACGGACGCAGGGAGAAGGGCGGGGCAGGTAAGAGAACAGGGTGAGAGCTGCCTGGCAGGGTGGGGGCCCCGACTGCCACTCACCAGCAGCTGCTGGGGGATGAGCTGCATGATCAGCTTCTGAGGCCACTGCTCAGTCTTCCTGGGGGGCGACGCCAGAAGAGGTATCAGGAGGGGCAACCCCCAGCCCTGCCCCACCCCACCCCCGACAGCCACCTACAGGTTCTCTCCATGATTCACATAGACCTGGCAGGGCAGTGACCGTGTCAGCTTGGTGTTAGCGTCCACTGAGGCAGGTTTAGGTTTCTGGGGGGGAAGATGGGCATGTCACAGTGAGAAGGGCCTTATGCCTCAGTCCCTCTGACCCCTCTGGTCCCTCCTTGGTAGCCCCAAAGCTCAGGATGTCCAGGGTGTCCCATGAGCCCTGGGCTCCTCCTCCAGACCACTAATCCCATACTCCGCTAGCCTTCAAATTCTACAAATGTTGGGGCTTCTCCTCTGGCCCCTAAATCCCACAATCTACTGTTCCTCAGATGCCACAATCGCCTGGGCCCCTGTCTGGACCCTAAATTCTAGGCTTTTCTGGGCTCTTCACCTGCAACACAATTCTTAATTCCCCCCTAGTCCTGAACTGAACCACCAATCCCATGATTCCTTAGGACTCGTCTCTGGACTACAAGTCCCACAACCCCATGGGGCCCCTGGCCTGGCCCTGAATCCTACATGTCCCATGAAACCCAGCACTCCGAGTCCCACAGGCCCGGCCCTGAGTCCACATGCCCAGTGCATCCTCAAGCCCACTCACCTCCTGCCACTCAAGGACTCCGCTCCAGGCCAGAAGTTTGTTGGAGACTGACTGCTGCCCACCGAGGGCTGGGGCCCCTAGCTGGGCTGGAGAAGGGCCGCTCACCCCTCCTGGGGCCACTGTGCCCGCCTGCCAGAGGGGAGGAAGGAGGGCAATGAGGGTGGGAACAGACGTCCTGTAAGAGGGGCAGACCAGGAAAGATCCCTTCCTCTGCATCCGCAGCCCCAGAATAGGGTCTCGGCATCCCTGACACGCTAAACGCTCTGCCTCTGCAGCATCTGAGGACTTGTGAGGCCCTTGATGCCTTGGACTCCAGATCTGCGGATGCCAGGATCCCCTGGGTTCTCCAGAACAGCTCCGACCCACGTGGAGCCATGAGCCTCAAGATTCTAACCCACTCATCTCAGAGTCGTCTGTAACACACGTGCCACGAGCCCGGAGAACCCAGAACCACAAGGTCCACACCCCTCGGGCACTCCTCAGGAAGACAAATATCCTCTGACTGTCCCAGCCCGGGCAGCTGGGAGGAAGGAGCGGGGCAGGAGGTGTGCAGACACCTACCATGGACGGTGCCCCGGGCTGCGCAGAGGGGGCCAGGCCCGGGCCGGCGGCCACAGTGGAGACCAGGCTGGGCTGGGAAGCAGGAGGTGGCTTGGGGGCACCAGGGGGTCCGGGGGGTAACGGGGGGGCTGAGGCCTGGCTGAAGGGGGCACCCACTCCGGGAGCGGCTTGCTGGAGAGGGGTGATGGGCGAGACTGTGGGAGAGATCAGGGAAGAAGTGGAGAACAAGTGTGTAGAGGGGGGCCTCCCCCCTCCCACCCTGCATCCTCACCCCCAGACTCACAGCGTGGGCCCAGCCCAGCCTTCTGGTTCTTGGCGGCCTCCACTGCATTCTGGGCGGCCACCTGAGCCGCGCTCAGGTTCCCAGGGACCTGGGTTAGAGGGGAGGGGACTGGTGAGGACCACGCGTCCCGACAAGGCCACACCACCCAGGCCCCACAGGGCACAGCCGCTCCAGCTGGGATAGCTCAGGAGCTCACAACCCCAGAGATGTGACTCCATGGCTCCAAGAGTCCCATCCTCCTGACGTCCCAGTGGGGACTCCCGTCACCCCATAAGCCCCTGTATTCAACGAGATCTCTTCCAAGGGGCCGTGGTTCCTGGAAGGCCACAGAAGCATGTCCATACCTGGTACTGCGGGGGGACAGGGGGTAGAGGCTGCTGGGGGGCTGCTGAGAGAGTGGCTCCCGAGGGTGCGGTGGGAGGCAGGGGCACCGGCTGCTTTGGCTGGAGGGGGCCTGAGGCCGAGCCACCCCCAACTGAGAGCAGGATGGATGACCACACCATGTGAGAAGGGGTTCCAGGGAAGACAGGGGAGAGAAATCCAAAATCTAAGTCAGATGGAGCTGGGGAACCCAGCCCCCACCCGAGCCTCCCGCGCCCGTGCCCACCAGCGCCTGGGCCTCACCAGGCAAGACGAGCCCCCGCACCAGCACCATGTGCCTCGGGTCCTGGCTCACATCTGCCGGGGGCTGCAGCGGCTCCAGCAAGGCCGGGGGAGCCGCCTTCTCGAACAGAAGCCGCAGGGCAGGAAGCTTCCGGGGAGACACGATGGAGAAGTGGATCCCTCGCTGCAGGGGAGGGGACAGGCGGTCAGGATGGCGCGCCACCATAGGGATGCTGGGGCTGGCCCCCAGGCTACCACAGTTGCTGTGTGTGCAGGTGGACGGCCCCAGCCCTATGACCACAATTCCCATCAAGCTTTGGGGCGGGGACTGTGGGACCTGGGTTATAGCTGTCCCAGGGGACTCTGGGTTATAGTTCTTTCAACGAGAGTAAGCAGAGTTGGCCATGGGTCCGTGATTGTTCTGACCCAGGAGTCTGGGCCCAGCCCCTCCTCCCTCAGACCTGGGTCCTCACCTCGCCAATCTTCTGCACAAGACTCTCGGTCGTGTACCCAGAGTATGTGGTGCTCTCAACAGCAGGCAACAGGTACGGGGGCGAGTTGCAGATGAGGAGGCAGACTCGGTGCGTCTGGCCACTGCCAGAGACGAGAAGAGATAAGCAGCGGGCACCGACAGGGCCCCTGCGGAGCGACCCGGAGGCCGTCGCCGCAGAGGTGCGAGCACGCTGCCCACATGGAGTCAGGAGCAACGCCCCATTTTACAGGCAAACACGGAGGTTCCGAGACTGGCTCTAAGTCTCCCAGCAGGCAGCGGCAGCAGGAGGGAGACCCAGAGCGGCCCTTCCCAGCAAGGATACCGACACCAGGCACCGGCCCGGCCTCACCCGAGGACACGCCTCTGGCCTCCCAGCTCAGAGTTTTCAGGGACACAGAGCCCATCACCTCTACAGCGTGAGGCACAAGGTGGGGTCAGAAAGAGAGGGACACAGATCCAGACAGAGGAGGCACTCACATCTGCTCCCGCATCTTCTTGAAATCATCAAACAGTTGCAAGGCGGTGCTGAGGCCTTCTGCGATGAGGCTGCAGCTCTCGCCGCCCCCACCCATGAACCTGCAGGGCGCCAGGCGGTCAGCTCCCAGGGAGCCCCAGGGCTGCCGCCGTTCACACTCACACACACACACACACACACATACACACACACACTCTTGCAGAGCCTGCTCCTATGCTGTCCCTCATCTCGCACTGGGACTATGCACCTTGGGACAATAGGACACTGTTGAGTTCCTTGCTCTATCTCTGGTGCTGGCACCAGACCAGAGAGGACAGGGGACATTTGCTGTGTTAATCATGAGGCCTGGGAGGGAATGGGAGAGCGCGTGGGACACCAAGCCTAAGATCCTGTGCTCTGTCCCAACCCTGGTGTGACTGACTCTCTGTCCACCCTCCTGCCGTCCCTCCCCTACTCTGGGACATCTGCTCCAACTTTAAAATCAGCCCTGGCCTCACTGCACCTTCTGTGCCAGAAACAGGGGCCACCTCTGTCCTCCCACAGTGTCATGGGTTGAAATGTGTCCTCACTAGAGAGACAGGTTGAGCTCCTAATCTTATTTGGAAATAGCATCTTTACATCGGTAATCGAGCTGAATTAGGGGGCCCTAATCCAGTAAATTGGGTGTCTCTATAAAAAGGAGAAATCTGGACACAGACACACAGAGGAAAGATATGGAGACACAGAGAGCAGGCCATGGAAGACTGGGGTGATACAGGACAAGCCAGGAACGGCCGGGGCCGCCAGCAGCTGGAAGAAGCCCCTACCGTGTTCCGAGGAAGCACCTCCAGCCACCTTGACTTTGGACTTCTAGCCTCCAGAACGCGGAGACAATACATTCCTGTTCTTCTAACCCACTGTCTGCTACTTTGCTGGGGCAGCCCTAGGAAACTGACACACAGGGACACTGGAGCTTCTCCTCCGCATGATCTACAGCAAGGCACCAGCACCGTCCCCACGTGGGGTGTGGCTCGGCGAAGGCCTTCACTCAAGCGCAGCTGTTGCTGCCACGATTCTTCAGGTCATGTGGGCGTGAGGCTGACCCTTGCGGCAGCAGGGGACACATGTGGAGCCCTGAGGGACCCATCTCCCCGAACTGTGGTCTCTGAGTCCATGTCTGCTGCAGACTGAATTCCCTCTTGTGCCCAGCCTTGCCACCACGGTCTGGCACGTGGAAGGCCTTAGGAAATGTATGTTGAATGAATAAACAGCTACAAACCCAACCATGTCCATCGAACCCAAGCCCTTAGCTGGGCACCTGGGACCCTCCGTGCCCCAGGTCCTGCCCCCTAACCCCTAACCCACACCCTCTGTCCAAGTGTCCTCTAGAACGTCTCACGTGTCCCGTCTCACATACCCCTGGCCTCCGTGTACCTGGCTGCACCTCCAGGTCTCTGCACGTGCTGTTCCCCCACCCCATTCCAGCCCAGGTGGAACTGCAGCTATCCTGTGCCGCCCGGCCCGGCGTGCCCTCCTCCAGGAAGCCCTCCCCATCTGCCACCTGATTTTAGGGCCCACCATTGATCACATCACAGGTCACCCGAAACTGCGGCTGTCAAGCTTCCCTCCACAGCCCGCCTTCCCCTCACAGCCTGTGCAGCCCTCAGTGACAGAGACAACGCTTGCTGACCATCTCCACGACATGCCTGGCTCACACAGGGCCTCGGGAATCGCACGCCAGCAGCCTGGCAGTGCCGATACAGCTGCGACCCTGCTCCCCATGTGAGATCATGCACTGTCCTTCCGGTTCCACTCATGGACCCCAAGCCTTGGGCACTCAGCCTACACCGCTGCTACTCCTTACCCACCACCGCTCCTCAGCCCTCCCCTTCCTCACCATCGAGACGATTCGGCAAAGGACTTTCAAGGCCACAGAGTCAGGGTGGACCCCACTGAATGAACCAGGCCTGGACCCAGCCCGCCACACCAGCGTCCTGCTATGGATGACATCGTGGGCCTCTCTGAGACTCCAGCCAAGGGCACCCTGGCTAGGGCTGGGGGAATGGGGAGCAACTGCAGCCTGCGTACGGGTCTCCTCTGGGAGTGCGAACGTTTTGAAATGAGACAGAGGTGTGGCTGCGCAACTTTGTGCGTGAACTAAATGTCACTGAACTGTTCACCTTAAAATGACTGCTTTCATGTAATATGAATTTCACTTCGATTTAAAAAAATAACTATGGCTGGGCGCAGCGGCTCACCCCTGTAATCCTAGCACTTTGGGAGGCCAGGGCAGAAGGATCACTTGAGGCCAGTAGTTGGAGATCAGTCTAAGCAAAAGCAAGACCCTGTCTCTACAAAACACAGAAAAATTAGCCAGGCGTGGTGGCATGTACTTGTAGTCCCAGCCACTTGGGAGACTGAGTCAGGAGGATCACTTAAGCCCAAGAGTTTGAGGTTGCAGTGCGCCATGATAACACCACTGCACTCTAGCCTGGGTGACAGAGCCAGATGCCAGACCCTGTCTCAGAAAAAAAAGAAAAAAGAAAAAAAAAACTTATGACCAGGAGTAGTGGCTCACACCTGTAATCCTAGCGCTTTGGGTGGCCAAGGTGGGATGACCACTTGAGGCCAGGAGTTTTGAGACCAGCCTGGACAACATAGCAAGACCCCGTCTCTACAAAATATTAAAAATTTAGCCGGGTGTGGTGGCATGCACCTGTAGTCCCAGTACTTGGGAGGCTGAGGCGGGAGGATGGCTTGAGCCCAGGAGTTTGAGGTTGCAGTGAGCTAGGATGACACCACAGTACTTTGCCCCAGGGAACAAAGCAAGACCCTGACTCAAAAAAAAAAAATTTATCAAGGAAAGTGTGATACACTGACCACTTTGAGATCTTAAAACTTGTTTTTTTCTTATTGAACACTGAGTATAAGTCACCTATACCAACTCAAAGAGAGACTTACAACAAGTATTCTGTCAAAGAAATGAGAGAAACTGGAAAATGGAGAGTAGAAATAAAATACGGCTGTCACAAAATAGGGTTTAAATATCATCAAGTTTATGATAAACCTTAATTCCGAATAAACCCCTTAATGTGGCAAACTTCAAATAAAAAAAAAAAATAAAAGCACTGTGGGTGACACAGGTGTCCTGTAACTTACCCCCATTTGTTCCATCCCAATATCACTCCCTCGAGTCTTCTCTGGCTACTCTCATGGGCTAAGAGCTGTCTGGAGGACCCAGGAGGAATTGGTCAAAATGAAGGAACGTTAACAGCAGCCAGCCACAACCACGGGCTTCCCGCACGCTAGCCCGTGCCCCACGCAAACCCCAGCTCCACCAGGGCCAGGACCTTATTTATCTCATGCTCACTGACCCATCAGTGCCTGGGACAGTTTGCTCTAGAAATGTCTCTGTTGAATGAATGAGTGAACAATCGAATGAACAAACAAGTTGTCATAATGCCACAGGGAAGACACTGGGTTTATTTTCCTTCTACCTCTGTTTTCTCTGATTTGAGATCACTAGCTGTAGAAGAGGGGGAAAAAAGTCCCCTTGCGAGAAAGGAAATGCAACATCAGAAAGGAATCTTCCCGAAACAAGGACATGTGAAAAATCACAATGAATGCTTTGTTCCTGAAGTAACTGACATCCAGGGAAAAAATAAGGTTTCTCTAAGTGTGAACAAAACTTGTTGTCTTTCTTGTGATCCCTGTTACAGACCCACCTGGAATGACAGAGACACTGAATTCAGATGGTTACACAGGACTTAAGAAAACAATGACTACTGTGAACAATAAATAACAGCTTAAAATGTTTATCAGCTGATTAGGAGGATTCTCCAGTGAGGAACAAAACGTTTTTGTTTGGTTCAAGGTACAGTGTATTCTGAGTTAAGGGGGAGGAGGTGGATATGTGATTAAAATGTTCAGAAAACATTTCCTTCTTATCTTCCTAGTGTCCTGATGTTTCTAATAAGGAAGTTTGACTGCTTTTCCTGACATTTAAATACCCAGCGGGTTTGGTTTCTTGGTGATTATCTCCGGGTAGTTTTTACTCATTCATTTATTCAGCCAAGGTCTCCTAAAGTCCTCTGGGTGCCAAGCCCCAGTTGGAAGCCAGTGTCAAAGGAAATACCCAGGGACTTAGACATGCACAGTCTGGAAGGGTAGTACTTTGACGGGGGAACCCAGGAGGGGTCACAAGGCAGAGGAGGGAGCAATTAGCTGCTTGCAAGAATCAGGGAAGTTTTCCCAGAGGGAAAGACATTTGAATTGGGGTCTTGAAGGTTGTGTAGGAGTTTACTAGGGTAGTCGGTATGAACTGCATTCTGGGTATTCATTCAGTCAACTAAATTTTTCCTTAGGCCTCCCTTTTATCAGGCCCTGAGCTGGGTGCTACGGACTTGAGAGGCATCAGACTTGGACTCAGGTCTCAAGGGAGTACCCACTTTTTTATTTATTTATTTTTTTTACAGCTTTATATTATAAACTTTACACTGTATAACTGTATGTGGTTATACTTTTATAATGTCTTTACTTTTGTCTGTCTTTGAGAAAGACTCCAGAGTGACAGGCATTGCCATGGAGTTCCTGAGAGCAGCCATTCTATGCTATGGGAGCCCCCAAGGTTCTGTCCCTCTGGTCTAGTGTGTGGATTCACAAGTACACCGGAATTACTGTGTGAAAGTCATTTCTGTTTCTGTGTTTCCGTCGGAGGCAGCTCCAGCAATAGAGGAACCAGAGAGAGGGAACTGGGTGTTTCCGGACAAGGGCAATCAAAAAAAGCCTTGGGACCACTTTCCATTAAGGAGTCCTTCATGTTCATCTGATCCAAACACAGCCCCTCTGAGCTACTAAGCAGAAAAGAACTCAAGGGAGCCCTCAGTTAACACTATTCAAGTCCTACCCCAATCTATCCCAGGGCTTCTCAACAAGGGTGGATTCTGCCCCCCCACACCCAGGGGATATTTGACAATGCCTGGGGACATTTTTGGTTGTCACAGCTTTGGGGGGAGGTGCTACTGGCATCTAGTGGGTAGAGGTTAGGCATGCTGCTAAACATCCTACAGTACCCAGGACAGCCCCCACAACAAAGAATTATCAAGTCCATAGTGTCAATAGTTCCAAATGCAAGAAACTTTGTCACATATTAACTACTAACTCCAAGGACAAGGGAAACTTACGTGTCAACTTTGCATTGTACGTTCTGCACCCAGCACATGCACACACAGCCTCGAACAAAGCACAAATGTACAAAGATTACAGCAGCTATGAACCAGTGCCGCCTACCTGAACTAAACACGCTACAAAAATTAGCTCCTGGCTGGGGCGCGGTGGCTCACACCTGTAATCCTAGCACTCTGGGAGGCTGAGGCGGGCAGATTGTTTGAGCTCAGGAGTTCGAGACCAACCTGAGCAAGAGCGAGATCCCGTCTCTACTAAAAAAAAATAGAAAGAAATTATCTGGACAACTAAAAATATGTAGAAAAAATTAGCTGGGCATGGTGGTGCATGCCTGTGGTCCCAGCTGCTCGGGAGGCTGAGGCAGAAGGATCGCTTGAGCCCAGGAGTTCGAGGTTGCTGTGAGCTAGGATGATGCCACAGCACTCTAGCCCAGGCAACAGAGTGAGACTGTCTCCAAAAAAAAAAAAAATAGAACTATCCCGATGAGATTGTAGTAGACAACCCAAGATGCTGCTGGTGATCCTGTCTCCCAGTATTCACATGCGGTGTAGTCCCCTCCCGCACAGACTTACGCTGTACACTAAACACACTGTGGCAGAAGTAACGGTGTGTGACTTCCAAGACTTGATCATAAAAAGCCTGGTAGCTTCCCCTTTGCTCTCTACTGAATCACCCGCTCTGATGAAAGCCAGCTGCCATGTTAGGCCAGTCAAGCAGTGTGTGGGGAGGCTGAGTGAGCCGCCTTGGAAGTGGATCCCCCAGCCGATCACACCCTTGGATGACTACAGCCCAACCCACGCCCTGACTGCAACCTCATCAACAACCTTGAGCCCAAACATCCCACTAAGTCGCTCCTGAATTTCTGACAGACAGAAACTGCATAAGACGCTAAACATTTGTAGTTGTAAGCCACTAAGTTTGGAGGTAATCTGTTACGCAGCAAAGAATGACACAATGAAAAACTAAGACAAGTACCATTAACACCCCCACTTCGGAGATGAGCTCTACTAGGCACAGAGGGGGCAGGGACTCTTGGGTCTGAGAATTCTGTTGTGGAAAAGCCAGCATTTGACCCCAGGCTGCCTGATTCGAGTCTCCAGCGAGAACTAGGAAAATCCAATCCAAACCACAGAGGCATCTATCCTGGCCTAGCGCCGTCCCCCTGCACTGCGGCTTCAGTGTCCCATCTGAAAAAGGAGGTCTAGAGCAGACAGGGAGGGAGGGGACAGAAAAGGAAGACTCACACAAATACCAGGTGACTGCTGGAGCTTGGCCAAGGCTCCCTGAACAGAAAGTGTTTTCCGCTTCTAAAGCAGATGGTTGGTCACGTTGCTGAACACACTCACCCTCACAGTCCTTTCAGCCACCCAACGTGAGCGAATGGCTCCTGAAGCTCAAATCCAAGCCACCACTCATTCCCCGTCCCGCACAGGGTCCCCCCAAACCTGCCCCAAGTTGGGGGAAAAGCTCACTTAATGCCATCAAGCCAGGTGACAAACTCATAGGCGCTGCTGGTGGGAGCGTGACACTGTACGTAGGACTCAGGAGCACAGTCCACCGTGTTGAACACCACGAGGCTGTACTGGGTCCCCCCATACTGGGGGCGGGGGAGAGGACAGAGAAACTTCTTCAATCTGGGATCCCAGCTCCCTTTTCCCTCAGAGAAGGAATGAAGTCTTCCAGCTTCCCGTTCCTCCAGAACCAGGAATTCCTCAGCCCCTCCTCCCTCAGACCCAGGGGTCTGGACTCCCAGGTCCCTCCTCCCTCAGACTCAACAGGCCCTAAACTCACGTCTCCCCCGAAGTCCGTCTCAGCAGGAGGACCGCCATTAAAATACCTGTGAGGATCGCAGGTGAAAGACTGGGGTCAGGCAAGAAGCTGTAGTAAACTAAAGTCGGAGGGCGGGGACGGGATCGCGGAAACCGCACTCACTCGATGGCCGGCAGCAAGTAGTGCTTGCGGAGCCCCTCGAAGTACGGTCCCAGGTTGGCAGTACCCTCGATCACAAACACCACGTCGGCCACAAGGCCCCCGGCTCGGGCCGGGCCCTCGGACCCGGGGACCATTCCCCGTGCGGGAGCCGCCACCGCAGCCGTAGTAGCCACCAGAGAATGAGCGGAAGTGCGCCTGCGCTGCGCGCGCACCCGCGCCGGACGGCTTCGTACCGCCGCTAGCGCGCCGGCGGCCATGTTTGTGTGGGGCTTTCAGGGAGCGTTTGTTCTGTCTCCATCCTCGTTCGCTCACCCCACGTGGAAGACTCAGAAAGGGCACAGTGAGCCCCTTCGGGGGCCTGATGGGGGAGATTAAGTTATTGTCAGGACTATCAGGAGCGAAATAAATGGGAAGCGGCACAGCCGGTAGCCATCTTTGAGCGGGGTGCCTGTTTCCGACTCAGGTCTCAAAGGGAGTGTCAGGAGACCCAGTTGCTATGCAACGCGTACGCTGCCCTCGTTAAGAGAGATTTAGTTTCTAGTTCTGTTCTTTCTGGCTCGAAAGAATGGGGGTGGGACATGGGAAGGGTCCAATCACATTGTCTGAAACGATGTAACTAGGCAACGCTTTTAGGTTGCGTCAACTTGAAAGGGAGGGCAGCTGTTTTTCCTCCGAAAAGAAACCGAACTCCAACCCTGGTGGAGGTTGCTAAGCAACACCTGATAGTTGTTTTCTGGGAGAGGAGCCAGAAACTGGCCTAGAACATAAATACATTCCAGGTGGATTAAAAACGTAAATGCAACAAATGAAACCCTAAAACTATCTGAAGGAAAAAGAAATATATTGTATAATTTTACAGTCCCCAGTAGAGTTTCTTAGCACTACAGCGAAGCCAGAGCGTGTAAAATTTAATCAATTTGCCCACAGAAACTGCTTATAAGCAAGTTGAAAAATATACGACAAACTGGGAAGATCTTTGTAACATATTTGTTGATAGAAATTTACTACACAAATAATTATTGCTAATCAATAACAATTTAGATAGGAAACTGTTATTTTTTTTGAAACTGTTACTTTTTAAAGTAGAAAGAAACCCAGACCTCTGAAACTTTCATGCAATCAGTGTAAAAAAAAGAGAGAGAAAAGAATAGAAAAAAGAGAAACATTTTTTTAAAAAATGGAAAGAAACCTGAGTAGGCTTTTCCCTCACACACAAAAAATTTTAAATGGCCAATAACCATCTGAAAACTGATTATCTTTGCCATTTGAAAAGTGCTGGCCCGGCGCAGTGGCTCACGCCTGTAATCCTAGCACTCTGGGAGGCCGAGGTGGGAAGATCGCTTGAGCTCAGGAGTTCGAGACCAGCCTGAGCAAGAGTAAGATCCCGTCTCTACTAAAAAAAATAGAAAGAAATTATCTGGACAACTAAAAATATGTAGAAAAAATTAGCCGGGCATGGTGGTGCATGCCTGTGGTCCCAGCTACTGGGGAGGCTGAGGCAGAAGGATCGCTTGAGCCCCAGGAGTTTGAGGTTGCTGTGAGCTAGGCTGACGCCACGGCACACACTCTAGCCTGGACAACAAAGCAAAACTCTGTCTCAGAAAAAGAAAAGAAAAGAAAAGTGCTAACAGGAAGCCTAATGACATAGCATTTTACCTTTTCGTGTTAATTAATTTTGGAAAGAATAATGTCCATGGAGGTGGAAGGGTCTGAGTGAAATTAGTAGTCTAGGACATTGCCTAGTGTAAGTCAGGACAATTGGCTCCAGTTCAGTTTGGCAATATATTTGAAGGCAAAAGAGCGTGTTCCCTTTGAACACAGCAGTATTACCATTTTGTCACATTTACTTTATCCGTCTTTTTCTTTCATTTTCTTTGCTGAGGTCTTTTAAAGCAAATCCCTAAAATCATATCATTTTGCTTCAGCATACTTGGTAGACATCTTTCAAAATTCATGGACATTTTCTTACATATCCACCATGGCATTATCACCCTTAGCAAAAATAATTTCTTTCTTAGTGTCATCCAACACTGTCTATAATCAAATATTCCCAGTTCTCTCAAAATGTCTTTTACAATTGCTCTATTGTAATCAGGATCCAAAGAAAGATCATATACATATTTAGATACTATGTCTCTTAAGTTTATTTTAATCCAGAGCAGCTCCCTCCTTTATTATGCCAGTGTAATTAAAATTCTAATAAGGTTATAAGGAAGATAAAAGTAACATGGAGAAAGGAAAAATGATCAACAAAGGTTAAAATGGTACCTAGAGTTAAAATCTGCCTGGTTAACTATAAACAATCTTTTCATTAGATAAGCTAAAGGTTAGATTGGTCGAATTAACTGATTTTTAACCACTTCCATTAATGTATTACAAATGGTAACATAAACAATTAGATATTTTAGACTGGACTTCAGCTTTTGTCATTAGGATGGACTATATGTCCTAACACTGTTTTTGTTACATTGGCGGTTTCATAAGAGGTAGGCATAGTCTTCAAGAATCCTCTCTCACTGGGAATGGTGGCTCAGACCTATAATCCTGTAAGCACTATAAGCACTTTGGGAGGCCAAGGCAAGAGGATCACTTGAGGCCAGGAGTTTGAGATCAGTTCAGGCAAAATAAGGAGACCCTATCTCTACAAAAAGTAAGAAAAATTAGCCAAGCTTGTTGGCTCGTGCCTGTAGTCCTGGCTACTCAGGAGGCTGTGGCAAGAAGATCGCTTGAGCTCATGAGGTTGATGCTGCAATGAGCTATGATCATACCACTGCACTCCACCCTGGGTGACAGGGTGAGATCCCATTCCTAAAAAAGAAAATTAAAATAAAAAGAGATTTTTTAAAATAAATTTTTTTTTTTTTGAGACAGAGTCTCACTGTGTTGCCCGAGCTGGAGTGAGTGCCGTGGCGTCATCCTAGCTCACAGCAACCTCAAACTCCTGGGCTCAAGTGATCCTTCTGCCTCAGCCTCCCAAATAGCTGGGACTACAGGCACCTGCCACCATGCCCGGCTAATTTTTTTTTCTATATATTTTTAGTTGTCTAATTAATTTCTTTCTAATTTTAGTAGAGACAGGGTCTCGCTCTTGCTCAGGCTGGTTT
>CAUYSK010040773.1:0-10551 GCA_963575035.1 Avahi laniger | reverse complement strand
TTTGCTACTCAGTCCTCTTCCTCTTCTTCGTTCACCCTCTCTGCCCTCTTCTGTGTGGTCCTATTTGCTTCCTCGGCTATAGTTACAATGTACATGTTCTGTGAAAACTTTATTTATTCACATCTTTAAAAAAAACATTTTTTTCCATCTCCACCCCAGACCTCTCTCTTGAGTCTGAGAACAATGCTTTAGGTGGCCTACTGATGCCTCCCCCTGAAGACCACAAAACTAAACAATACATCCCTCTCCTCTCTTTGGATATGCTCTGAACCTTTAATTTATATTTATTAATTCATGGAACTACCCTTAGCCCGGCTTGACCTTCAGGCATTCCACGTTTTCGATTCTACCTCCTCAGGAGCTCCCACCTGCGGTCATTTTGCTCTATCCCATTACAATGGTGATACTTCAGGCTCTCATTATTTTCATTGGATTCATGTCACAGACTTTTTATTGGTCTCCTTGTCTATGGTCATGCCTGAGCGGCTAATCAGCTCACCATCTTGGTTATTATAATGAGATTTTAAAAATCCAAGGCAGTATAATATAAAAATTCTGTGACAATATCTTCCTTAGCTTCCCTCGCACTACTCTTGGTGCAAACGCCCTGTGCTGTCTCCCATTGCTGTGTCTTTATACGTGATGCTTCCGCTCTCCGGAATGTTTTCCCCAGCCTTCCTTCTTGGCCTGCCTAATTCTTACTTGTCTTTCACACCCTGGTTGAAATCTTACTTCCTCTAAGTTTCCTCTTCTGACAGCTACCCTAACCTCACACCCAAACCTGCACCACGTGGCATTCCAATATTTCCCCATAGCTTCCTGCCCTTCTTGTCGTAGGTAGCTTGTACTAAAATTAGCATTGTATTAACATCATAATTTACTTGCCCATCATCCTATACCAGTAAGGTAGTGCCAGCCACAGAGATAAACCAGCCCAAAATTTCAGTATTTTAACACAGTAAATGTTTTTTTCTTGCTCAAATAATAATCCCATCAAAGACAAAACTAAACTTCAGACAAAATTAAGAGAGACTATTTATTTACAAAGTTGGGCAAGAGAACCATCTGCCATCATGTTCATTTTGGTTAGGGTATCAATGTATCATAAAGGAAAATAACTGTTATACAGTATGAAGCAGAAACACTGAGACAATTTCTGACTGGCAAGTGTTCTATTAAATAGGTATTTTGGAAATGGGGGAGGTTCTCTAATTGGTCACTAGATACATTTGGTAGCCTTTGACTATAGGAGACAAGTCAGCAGTTCGTGGGCATTTCAAAAGAAGGATTGTTCAATTGAAAGTTTTTTTGTCGTAGGTCATTTCTTGTAGCAAATGGAGGTGCGTGGGGTGCTTTTCTTCGGTCAAACTGTCATGGTCCTTAGGGGGTTGGCTGCCATAAGAGGGAATTTGAACAGTCCAAGAACAGTTTTGCTAGTGGTTGAGTGGCTTTCTTCCATGTAATGACTCTGGGACCTAAGCTCCTTCCTTTTGTGACCCTAACATCTTCCAGGTTCAGTGAGCAGACAAGAAAAGAAATGACATCCTACTTCTTACAAACCCTAAACAAGAACTAATAGACATCACGTTTGTTAACATTTTGTAGGCAAAATCTAGTCCTATGGACATAATTGGATTCAAAGGGTGCTGGAAAATGGTCCCAGCTGGGCGACAGCCTCCCAGTGACTCCCTTGTCACTAAGGCAAGAAAATGTCAATTTGGGGTGAACCATACATAGCTACAATCTCTGCCACATATCCCCACTAGATTTTGAGGTTCACAAAAGAAGATACTACATATTTCCACTGCCTAGCAAAGAGACAATGCCACATATTAGTTGCTAAAAAAATATATATTCTTGAATGCTTAAATCAATAAATGTTTGAATGGTTCTATCATCTGAAAACTCAGAATCACTAAAATTGCTTTTCATTATTCCTGAAGATTTACTCAAGTCAAGTATGGTTAATGATGGAATAAAAACTCATAATCTAAAGTATAGGGCACCATTCTAAAAGCTAATGGTGAATATCCTTATAGTTGAAAAAAAATCTGAGAAGAACTATAAATAGTATATATCAAATAAACATAATAGCAATATTTTGAACAGTAAAAATCAATATTATAAAATGAGTTAGAAGAAAAGTTCCTCTAATAGGCTAATAGTTGTGTTTTGTCAATACTCTCACCAAAGAAATCTTCCTAATATTTTGAAAATGGAATTCATAAGGATCATAGATTTGTTCTTAATAACCAACAGTAGATTTTTATTTTAATTTTTGAGCTAATTTTTGAGGTAGTGAGATCATTCTTAATCATTTCTATTTGTCACTTGAAGATATTTCTAAAATAAAATTGTCAAAACTAAGCATGAAGTAAATATCAGCACATCACCTAGTGAAAAATATAATAAACAACTTTCCAATTAGTTTTAGAAGTATTCAGGAATGAATTATCCTCTGCTTTCCGGTTTTCATGAATAATTCAAATTCCACTGTCAGTCGACCTAATTAGTAATTATCCAAACTATTTCTAAATTATCTGGTTTCAAGCTACCTGTGTTGCAGCTAGGTTTATTTCTGATATAATTATTAACCCCATCCTTGTGGGTCTTGTCTCTCTTTCTGTTTGTGGTAACGGAACAGATCTCCAGATAGCAGAAAAAACCTACAGATTCAGTTTATTAATGTTCCACTACCAATTAGCCTCTCTAGTGCTAAGAACTGATAGCATATATCACACAAAGAGATATTTTTAAGGCCTTAGAAATGCCTGCACTACATGCTACTGATTTAATCATATAAAAGATGGAAGAGAAATTTGGCCTTAAAGGGAAAGAAGGAAGTCTGGAATAGACACACGATGGGAGGATAGTGAGACAAAACAACTTACTCAAGGATGGACAGAAACTTTGACGTGATTACAGAAGTCCCACCTGCTGACCACTCTTCTCCATTTGAGCCGTGAAAGTAACTGAACACATTCCAGAAGCAACATGGTACAAAAAGTAAAATTCATTAAGCTCAAATTTAATCCTGGGCCAGAATGCCAGAGATCATGCTTTCTTGATATTTTAAATTGCAGTACATCTCACGTGGTATATTCCTTAACAACACTATTTAAACTTACAAATACCACCCTTCAAGAAAACAAATTTTACAAAATAGATTGTGACATCCCAACCCCCGACAAAACATGACACCTCCAAATTTCTAACAAGTTTGAGGATAAAGCAAAGCATAAATGAAACTATAATTGTGATGCAAAACATATTTCATTCATCGCTCCAACTGCATCACAAATTCTGGGACGAGAATTTTCAGTAATCATGTACATATTCCCTGATTTCATTCCCCCTGTTCCTAGAAAAAGAATTTAGCTGAAATTGTGTTACCTTTCTCTTCTTAAATATGATTTTTTTTCTACTGGAAGCTTTTAGATATTATAACACTCTATGCCATCCTTTCAAAACTGTCAGAAGCATTTAGTTTTAACATGCAGGAGCACATCATGAAATTTTCTTTCACATTTGCTGCTTTCCTGCAATAATAGCTTTGTCTATTATTGTCATTAATAGCTTCCTCCATTTCCATACTCATTCAAAAAAAAACTTTTAATTCTATTGCTCTTTTCTATTCTTTCTTTTTCGAGATTTTACTGACGACCGAGAAGAATAAAGGCTATGATAGGCTTGTGGTCATTTCTTGAATCTGCCTGTTCAACACTTTGACTTCACAGTATTTTTCTCCCTGTTTTGTTCTTTCTATTGGATATATTTATAGAAACTTTTCTTATTTCCTTTGAGTCCCTTAGCTACATTATTTCATTCTGCTTTCTTCCCTCTCTTATTGTGTGCCCGCATTCCTTGATGGCTAGCTTATATCTATTGCTTTCAATCTCCCCTCTTTTCCATTTCCCATACAATTCTATTTTATATTTCAGTGCTTAGAGAAACCCACCCTCACCCACAGATACTTTTTAATCTTCTCTGTATTTTTAACCTATATCGGAATAGCTGTTGAGCTTTCAGTGCTGAGCTTATCTTAAAACTCATTTCTTCCCCATTTCCCTGCCCCTAGCAGTCGGTCATTGACTTCATTTTAACTGATTATTTTGCTCATTACCCTCATAACAAACTCTTCAAGTTTAGCCGCTATTTATTGCATCAGGGACATTGAACAGGTATTTAACAATTATAAGGGAATGATTGGTCTGATAACGAAATGGAAAATTTTACACGCAACTTCGTGGTGTCCGACAAATGAGTGGGTGATACAGGATCACTGCATATACTAAGTCCTTCTGAATCACTGAGATAGGAACAACCTCCACATGTTAGGAAAACAGTAAGTCCAAGTGACTTCATTGTAGACAAGCATTGTTGGTCGGCTGATTGATCTAATGGACAAAATCGTGACAGTAGACAATACTGCCAAGGCCGACTTTAGGTTCGCTTAACTTGGAACTACTCCGTATTTCATTGCTGCTGGGATTCAAATGCACTTAGTAAATTTGTTAAATTAACCTCTGTAACAAAGTATTATTCTAAACCCTCAAACTGTAAATGGTGTAAATATAACCATGGGCCCCTCAAAGATGATGTAATAAGAATAGCTTAGCCTAAAAATCAAAGTTTCAAGCAAAAGACCTTTTGGTTAAACTGCAGACACTTTTTCAGGTGAAAAATTTATCAAATTTCTATGATTAGTGTTAAAAATCTAAAACATGACCTGGGAGCCTGAGGAGTTCTGTTAACCAAAATTTACCTTATGACCTCAGACCTATTGCAGCTCAGATATTTAATGATGTTGTCACAGTAAGCCACCATGTGGTCTTAAATGAAAGAGCTAAACCCAAGGAAATGAAACTCAAAGCCCTGCCACTCAAAAGCGAAAGAAATATAGGGAACACAGAGAAGACTTTGTAACTAGAGACTGCCTCTGTTACACTTAAGAGTGAGGGCAAATATTATTCAAATTACTTCATTTCATTTGACGGACACCAGTTGAAAAAGAAACTGAAATTAAATATTGGTTTCAGGGTGGCTATTTAGAGACCTTATGTCTATTTGAATCAGCTGGCATTTTACTATCTATCTTTCAGTTAATGTCAGCACCTCTGTGTCTGATCATTTTAAAACAGGTAAAGAGTCATTCGTTATATGATTTTACCCAATTGTCTTCACACACAAAAAAAAACATTACTACAGTCTTGACATTGTGGAACATAAAGTATAAAGATTAAAATGAACTTGGGTCCTTCCCTCAAGATACTTTCAGATTAACCACAATCTGATTCCACGCTCATAGATTGGAAGAATCAATATGGTTAAAATGTCTGTACGACGCAAAGCAATCTACAGATTCAATGCAATTCCCACCAAAATATCAGTGACATTCTTCACAGAAATATGAAAAAGAATCCTAAAACTTACACATAACCGCAAAAGACCCAGAATAGCCAAAACCATCCTGGGGAAAAAACAGCAAAACTGGAGGAATCACATTACCTGACTTCAAATTATACTACAGAGCTGTAGTAACCAAGACAGCACAGTACTGGCATAGAAACAGACATATAGACCAGTGGAACAGAATACAGAAGCCAGAAGTAAAGCCATGCATCCATAGTGAATTTATCCCTGACAAAGCTGCCAGGAATATACTCTGGGGAAAGGACAGTGTCATCAATAAATGCTGCTGGGAAAATTGAATATCCATTTGCAGAAGAATGAAACTAGATCCTTATCTCCCACCACATGCAAAAATCAAATAAAAATGAATTGAAGTCTTAAATATAAGACCTGAAACTACGAAACTACTAAAATAAAACATTGGGAAAATGCTTCAGGACATTTGTCTGGGCAAGGACTTCTTGAATAATACCTCCAAAGCATAGGCAACCAAAGCAAAATTGGACAAATGGGATCACATAAAGCTTAAAAGCTTTTTCACAGCAAAGGAAACAATAAACAAAGTGAAGAGACAACCCACAGAATAGCAGAAAATAGTTGCAAACTTCCCATCTCATAAGGAATTAATAACTACAATATGTAAGGAGCTCCAACAGCTCAAATGGAAAAAAATCAAATAATTTGATTAAAAAATGGACAGAGGATCTGAATAGGCATTTCTCAAAAGAAGATATATATGTCCAACAAATATATGAAAAAATGCTCAAGATCATTAGTCATCAGAGAAATGCAAATCAAAACTACAATGAGATATCATCTCACACCAGTTAAAATGGCTTTTATCAAAAAGACAAGCAATAGCAAATGATGATGAGTATATAGAGAAAGGAGGAACCTTGTGCACTGTTGGTGGAAATGTAAATTAGTGCAACCACTATGGAGAACAGTATGGAGGTTCCTCAAAAAACGAGAAATGGAACTAGCATATGACCCCGCAATCCCACTGTTACGTATATATCCAAAAGAGAGGAAATCAGTATACAGAAAAAATATATGCACTTTCATGCTTATTGCAACACTATTCACAATAGCCAAGATTTGGAATTACTTAAGTGTCCATCGATGTATGAATGGATAAAGAAATTGAGGATGGTACATATACACAGTGGAATATTATATAGCCACGAAAAGGAATGAAATCCTGCCATTTGCTACAACATGGATGGAACAGGAGACTATTATGTTAAGTAAAATAAACCAAGCACAGAAAGACCAATCTTACAAGTTCTCACTCATGTGTGGGAGCCACATATTAAAACAATTGATCTCACGGAGATAGAGAGATCAGAGGCTGTGGAGGGTAGCGGGAAAGGGAAGATAAAGAGGGGATGGTTCATGGGTACAAAAATATAGCTAGACAGTTAGATAGAATGAATAGTATTTGACAGCACAACAAAGTGACTATAATCAACAACTTTAATATAACTAAAAGAGTAGAATTGGAATATTCTTAACACAAATAAATGACAAATACCTGAGGTGATGGATACCCCAAATACCCTTATTTGATTAATTTATGTTGTATATCTATATCAAAACATCACATGTACCCATAAATATATACAAATATGTACCCATAATAATTTAAAATATACATTTTTAAAAAATTAACCACAATCTGGATAAAAATGCTTGTTTTTTGCAAGCTTTCAAACATCCTTCTAAATTATATATATATATATATATAATTTATACATATATACACAAATGGCAATAGAATATAGACTCACTCTTCATATTCCTTTACATGGATGGCCACAAGCATTTGGATAGCAAAAAAACAAATGATCAAGCATAAAATCAAGCAGTCTCTCACAGTAGAGAGAAGAAAAATCAACTTTCAGAACCTGGAAACAAGACTTCCTGCTAAAGGATCACTCCACTCCACCCCCAACCCAGTAGAAAGCAGGGCATTCTCCATACATGTCTGTAAATAAATGACATATAAACTTGGTCATGAATAAAAGAAAAAGGACAACTTTTTATACCATGAAGAAAGGGTAAAAGTAAAATACCATCAACATTAAGTGGATTTTTTTTCTTTTTTATGGATTTTACATTTTAAACACATATGTTGTGACATTTTAATGTAGCAGTTCTGAAATGGAGAAAAAGCACATTGATTTTGTGCCCCAGAGAAAAATAAACAATAGCACTTTCAGAAAAAGCTTTGGCCTGAGATTCCCTCTAACAGTATAAAAGACATTTATCCCCAAACTGAATAATGTTGGTAATGATTGCATTTCCTTGACCATTCTTTCCATCTAAATATTCTGATTTGATCCATTCAATGAGGTCACCATGATGCCCAAGCTGTAGTATGATTATAATTTTTTATATGATTATAAATTTTTATATGATTATGATTTATAATTTTTTATAAAAAATTACCATGAATTCAGATTGACAAAAAGAATATCATCAAATCCAGAATAGTCAATAAAGAAAGATTAACTGATATCCTTCATATATTTAACCAAATATTCAGCAATTTTCAGAGAAAATTTTATGAAGGTATAAAAAATTAAAATATGTATCCATGTAGCATATGTTTTAAATATTTTTCACTATCTAAAATTATTTTTCTGTTTTTTGTTTTGGTATAGATAGATTTTTATGATGATGTAACTCTAAAGTGAAATGAAAGAAAATACTTTTGTTAGGATTAAACTAAATGTTAAAGAGGTTTTTAAAAAATGCATATTCTACCTTTGATGTAGGTAAAACCTATTAAATGGTGATATGAGTTACACTTGGCCACAGAGGAATAATTTAACTTCAAGCTTTAAATATTGTCATCTGAAAATTCTTATTGACACAATGCATAACCTGAAGTCTATTGGGCAAATAAACTTTAGGTATTTACTTTCAGAGAAAGTAAAATAATATTTGTATACTTTTTGATCTGGAAAATACTCTTCTAACTCCACCAAAATATATACATTGGAATCTCAATAAAATACCCTAATTAGAATGTATAGCACAAGACTATTGTTTTACATAAAATGATATTATATTGATATCCTTCAACTCAATTATCACTTTGACTATGAGAAGCTTTCATTTACCATTTAAAAAATTATGAATGAATGAAATCTTTTTTCCTCACTTCTAGATCATTCTCTCTGATCAAAATAGAAACCTTATGTGTAGAAAGCGTTAAAGAACCTCAAGATAACAAAGCATCTTCATTTATTGGCAAAGACTAGGAAGCATACACGGCTAGTGGCCATCTGACATAGAAAGAGAAGAGGCAATTGAAGGGATGAGAACTCCTTTAAAGGCTTGGCGAAGATGTTTTCATTCCTCCACATCCATTCTCAATCATATTAATATTTCAACCTAGAAGTCCAATGGTACCTGTGTACAGTGTTTTAAAAGATAGAAGCAAGTCTGATGCTCCTGACTACAATCAGCAATGGCATCATCTACTCTGGACTCTACCCATTTGTACTGAATGTGTAATCTACTTGAACAGTCGTTTCCAACTGAGAACCTATGCCATAGTCTGGTGCCACAGAGGCCTCCAAAAACACTGCGTGTTTTCATTTCCATTTTCAATAAGACTACTTAAGGAAGCTCAAGTGGTGATTTCAAGTTTCTTATTATAGGATATTTTATAGTTTAAGATCCAAAACAAAGACAACTTAATTCAGCTGGCATTATAGCTCTACAAAATTATTTTTAATTTATAGGCTTTTTGCAAACAAACTAGTTGGCTCGAATTTGTTAGTCTCACATCCCTACTGAGGCTCATTTTATATTTCACATTCGACAATCTGAACATCTCAGAAATGTCAGCACAAATCTTGTATTCTGTCTAGTCAAATTCATTTTCAGTAGAGTCAAGCCTTCCCAAAAGACCAACATAATTTAATATAGATATGCTGTCTTTCAAGTTGAAACAGCTAAACTTTGGAAATTTTCAGTAAAATATGTGTTTACATTAACAAAATAGCTTGATACTCTTTCATGATTCGGTCAAAATGTAAAAACAAGCATAAAATTAATTTTATTTGTCAATAGTTTGGCATGAGCATAACATGTTCTATTGGAGCTGAACTTGTGAAGTTTTCCAGATAAAAATGAAGGAGACTAATATACCAGATATTGTTTATTAAATATATGCATCACTCTCTGCTCCCTCCTATGACAGTTAAAAAGAAAAAAATAAAAGGAACAACCCCAGGAGGATGAAGAAAAAGTAGCAGGTGTACAATATCCAAAATATGCCAATAAATTTTTGGAAGATGAAAACCAGGGCGATGGTGGTTAGCTAATTATTAAAACAGGACAAACCTAGAAATGAGAAAGCTGAAACTCCTGCAGGAGAGCATACCAGTAAGAAGTAGTCAATTTAAACATCAGAATCAGAGAAAGACTGAGGAATTGAAAGCATTAGATATTTCAAAACATGGGAATCATGGTAAGGCTAAAAATAGAAAGAATATTTCAAAGTTAATTTAAAGAAACAGTTAGACCTCCTAATTTTCTTCCCTGCCCTAACCAACTACAAGAGTACTTCTTTCCCACTTTGGAATAATATTTTTGGAGAAATTGAAAAACTTAGGCTCTTGACATAAGAATGGAGATGTCAGGAAAATCTAAGAATAGGACCACAAATTAGTGTTAAAAACCAAGGATTTTTTTCATATTCAAAATTAGGATTTCTCCTATACTGTCCATGCCTCTGACAGCTGGGTTATACAAGGCATATAACTGGGGAATGCTCCTTAGAGAAACAATATACCTCAAAAGAAAAAATAGACAGATAGTAAAATTTGGATATCTCCAGCAAAACAGCAAAACAGCTAAGCCCTGCCTACTTGCCCTACAATGAAGCCCAACAGTCAGCAAATTCTGCCCAACAGTCAGTAAATTCTGCCCACTTTTCAGTTTTTAGTGCTTCAATCCAATCATATATATGAATAGTCAAAGATTACCAAACATTTGAGGAAATCCTTTCACATAAATGTCAGAAAATTTAAAAATAAAACATAAAAATAAATTAATGCAAAGAAACAGATACAATGCAAGAAATAGAAATCAACTTCAAAATGTATTTAGATAATATTCTCA
>CAUYSK010040772.1:0-18955 GCA_963575035.1 Avahi laniger | reverse complement strand
TAGAGTGCCGTGGCGTCAGCTTAGCTCACAGCAACCTCGCACTCCTGGGCTCAAGTGATCCTCCTGCCTCAGCCTCCCAAGTAGCTGGGACTACAGGCATGTGCCACCATGCCCGGCTAATTTTTTCTATATATTTTTAGTGGTCCAGATAATTTTTTCTATTTTTTTTTTTTAGTAGAGACAGGGTCTCGCTCTTGCTCAGGCTGGTCTCGAACTCCTGAGCTCAAACAATCCACCCCCCTTGGCCTCTCAGAGTGCTAGGATTATAGGTGTGAGTCACCGTGCCCGGCCCACCCTGCATTTTTCACTCAAAATTTATATTAGAGTTCATTCCATCTCAGTTTTTATAGATTTGACTCATTCCTTTTATTGTCTACATGATTTTCCATTGCATGCATGTGCCGTGATTTATTGGATCAATTCCCTAGTCATGGATATTTGAATCATTTCCAATATTTTGCTATTATAAATAAAGCTGCAATTAATATATTTTACACACATATTTTCACATATATGTGGATATATTTATAGGATTAATTTCCAAAGGTGGACTTGACTGTGCAAAGAATAAATCTTTAATTTTGATAGTTATTACAAAATTACTTTCTATGGAGATCGTACCAATGTATTCTCCTGACAGTGAGGTAACACAGGGTCTGCTTACCTACATATGATACATGATATAATGTACCATATTTTCAGTCTAATAGGAACAAAGATGGGGGAATATTATAGTTTCAATTTGCATTTGTTTTACTGTGAGAGAAGTGGAATGTATTTTTCATATATTTAAGAGCCATTTTTTATTTCCTTTTCAGTGACTGCCTAAAATATAGCCATTTTTCATTTTATTTCTCTTTTAAATCTATACCTTTTAAGATATAATATTAATAGTTTGATTTTGTGATGCGTGGTCTTTTTAAAAATGTATTATATGTTTTTTGACTTTGTGTTGTTTTTGTGCTGCAAAGTTTTTAAGATTTTAAAATTTTTATATCATTATCTAACTCTTCTTTGGCTTCTGGATTTAGTGCCATGCTTAGGAATGCATCTGGGGGCTGAGCAGCGGAGAGTAGGAGAAAGGGTGTAAAAGATATGTATAAAACACATACACATACCCCAATTATGTTTTCCTTTTGCGTTTTTAGTATTTTCATGGTTTAATTTTATAGCACATGGGAGAATTTTCAATACATATTACTAAGAGAAAGAAGATACCTGAAAGGACATACTGTATGATTCCAACTGCACAACATTCTGGAAAAGACAAAACTATGGAGATAGTAAAAAGATGTATGATATGATTATGATGTGTCATTATAGTTTCATCAATTTTAACAAATGTACCACTCTGATGCAGGATGTTGATAGTAGGGTAGGCTGTGCGTATGCAGAGGCAGAGGGTATAGGGGAACTTTGTACTTTTGACTCAGTTTTGATGGGAACCTAATACTGCTATAAAAAATAATCTATATAAAAGGGAAAAAATACAATGAAAGAAATGTTCCTAAATACAATGTTAGCCTTTTTTAAAAAGAAATATAAATGGATGGAAAGGCATATCCTATTATTGGATGGGAATGCAAAATCACAAAGATATTAAATCTCCTAAATTAATAAATTTACTACAGCTCTCAAAAATGATCAAGAAATTTTTAGAATGAAACAAATTTATTTGAAACTTCATATGGAAACATAAGCAAACAAAAATAGTTGCAAAATTCTTAAAAATAAGCTTTGGTAGCAAATTCCTCTTTGATATAAGAGCTGTTTAACAGAAAGTGTTTAAAATTTTCATATGTAAACTTTTCCCTATTTTGTTTAATTTTATGGCATTGTGATCCAATAATATAGTTTGTAGCATTTCTGTTTCTTGGAATTTATTGCGATGTCCTTTTTGTCCTAATATGGGTTGTTTTAGAGTGACTTTGCTAAGAACACTGAAAAGAAGCTTATTCTTTGTTTTAAAGCTATAGAGTTCAGTATACCTCAATTGAATTTACTTTATTTTTTATCTTATTTAGATCTTCTATATTTGTACCTATTTTTGTTCTACTTGATTATCATGAGTTGAGAGATATAAGTTAAAGTCTATTTTTAATGTGTTTCTATTTATTCTTATAGTTTCTGCCATTTATGTTCCATGAATTCTAATGCTCTGTTATTTGGGATGAAGATAATGTTTATGATCAGATCTTTGGAGTGGATTGAAGCCTGTACTTCATTAAATAACCCTTGTTTGTGTCACTTTAATTTCTTTCATCTAAAGGCAACTTCGTCTGATAGCATATAATGATGGCTACTTTCTTCTTGTTTGCATTTATATGATAACCCTTTGTCCGTCGTTTTGGTTTCATCCTTTCCATTTCACAGCTTTAGCATTTTCCTTAGTATGTCCATATTTAGACTGTATATATAGGTACATTTTAAATATATATGACCACTGTGGACAATCACTGCCTTTCTAGGAGAGAATGACACTGGAGCTCATTGTCCATGAAGTTATGTGGATGGACAGAGCAGAAACAGTGACTAAAAACCTTCCATTCTACAGATAATTCCATTTGAGAAAATTCCTCCAAAAAACCTCCAACTGTGCCAACTAGAAAAGTAAACAATCAAGAAGATAGAAGGCCAATATTTTAAACTGACAAATATGTTAATTCAAATGCATTATATAGAATTATAAACTAGTTCAGCTATAGAAATTACATTCATATGTGAGCAATATAACCCATATTATAATGACATCATACTGAGATTAGGTAACTCTGTAATTACTCTGTTAAAAAATACAGAAATAAATCATGAATTTTTCATTTACTCCAGAAAGGGGGCTTCATCTCTTTATCCTAAAAATTTATAACTGAATACTTTAAATGGTCCAAATTTATGAAAATACACATCATTAGATATGGAATCTGTGATTTTGACCTACTGCTTTCTCTTTACATGAAAACCAGCATTTATTTTTTTCTTAAATCAAATTCTATTTGTGAATTCAGCAAAATAATTTCTATAAAACAAAATAGCAAAATATTTAAATAGTATAGAATGGGCTGTATCTGTTTGCAGGGGATATTTGATTTTTAAACAGGTTCTAAAATATTACACACATTCAAAAGTTACCAATGCTCTTTTAAATACAGCACTAACTCATGAATTTCTTGGAAAACCAGTATTTAAATATGCCCTTGGGTAGATAGAGGAGCGCTTGCTCCTTTCAAAGAAGATAAGACAATGAAACTTTCCTGGTGGAGAAAGATTTCAAAGAGACAGACATATTTTCAAGATGAGTATGGATATGCATTTAGACAAAATACAATAAAAAAGAGAACTAAGTAACCATAGCTTGGAAGGAAAGGTTATGTTAGCAAATATCAAATGTGAAAGAATTAAAAAAAATATATATTTGGGAATAAGTAGTGTAGTGAGCAAGAGAAAACTGGAAGAAGAATGATTCTTTGGGAAACAAGCAACACAATTACAAACAGAAGCCAATTAGATAAGAAATCCTGAAGAAGTAAAGAAAAAAAAATAAAAAAGAAAAAAAAAATGGAGGTGAGAGACCATGGGGGAAAAAAAGATTGTAAAAAAACAAAGTGGAATTTGTAAGTAGAAATAAATAGAAAGTAATAGCAACAATATTAACCAATGTTAAATAACATTTACAAAAGAAGAATAAGAGGAAAAAATTTGTTAGAATGTAAATAATAAATAAAAGAAATAATATATTCTGGCAATATCTAACTGATAGAAAAATAGGAGCTACATCCATAGCATTGGAATTACAATTTAGTAATACAATTTATTCTTAGGGGTGCTTTATAAGATCACAAAGTTAATACCAATAACATTCTGCATTGTTTCTAATACTTCCCTAATTTATTACTCATAATAGATGTTCCATTACTGGATGAGTTTTTGCTGCTTCTTATATATCGATCTTTCCTGTAAAGATTACACATGTCTTACATATTGGGCTTGAGTAAGCACTTATCACACCCAAAAGGTTTTGATACTGAGGTAGCTAGGACCAGTAAACCATATGGCTTTGTGTACTTTTGTAGTGCAAATGAGGAGTCTCACTTAACATAACCTTAATCCATGAAGTTTCATAGTTCAGACTTCTTTGGGTATCTGACTTATTTCACTCAAACAGAAATATCTGCAATGGCTCAAGAATGAAGTATTTCATTTTCACTATGGCATGTCACACGAAAGTTGTAAACATAAAGACAATCTTGTAAACGCTTTGTACTTAAATTTGGCCTTTTATAGGGTAATTACTGTGCAACTTCTTCCTTTGGAAAGTACTGTTGTCTGTGACTACTTGGGCCTATGTGGGTAGACCTGCTAAATTCTGGAGTTTGGTCAGCAGGCTTTTGTGTTTTCGTACAAAGTGACACCCGCCAAGCAAACTTCTATGAGATATAAAGGTGTTATTTGTTACTTATCTTAGTCCTCCAGTTAATTTTTCTTTGTTCAGAACCTGGGAGAAAAAGATGTATGCTATTTAATGTTTTCCCCTTAAGAAACCCCCAACATCCATAACTTTGCATTCCGACGCCATTGTGGACTTAAGTGAAGAATATGTATAATTTAGGTAATTTCTCAAGACTTTTTGTGGTTCAACGATGCCCTTAAATTTCACATCGTTATTAAAGCCTAAAATAATTCTTCTTGCTCACTCCCTTGCCCCTTCCCCCACCATGACTCGGTGAGACATTTCATTTCCTCCTCCCAGTTTCCACTGCTGTTGTTATGATCTATTAGGATAATTTTTATTATTTTATGCTTTATCTGACCCTAGAAGTGATTTACAAGAAAAACATTTATTGACCAGTTGATTTGTGAACTAAATATATAGTTTTATGTTTTCTCATGGTGAAGCTTTTATGTTTTTTTCTGCAGACAATATATATGTAATCCTTAATCTAATAGTACTTTAACACTGATGTGGAACAGGTCATTAGAGTCCGCAGTACAGGCTTTCAGGCAGAGAAGACTTAGTTTGCCTCAACCTCTGACTTTCTAAAGGTTAAGTAAGTTATTTTAAGAGAATTAGACAATGATAAGTAATCATAAAATCAAGAAATAGCAAACATTGAAAAAAATTACAGACTATCTAATCCATTCCTCTTATTCTATAGAAAACAAATTGAATCAAAGAAAGATTGGCATTTCTTTGTTTAGAACTTATGTGCTTCCTGCTTTCAGAATAAATATGTGATTTGTCCCAAGTCACACAGCTCATTAATGGTAGGACTGAAATCAAACTTTTATTTTCTAACTTCCAAACCAGTATCTGCAGTTCTTAATGACATATGATTTTAAAGTGAATAAAATATAAGTGCAAATATAACATAAGTAACCATATTAAACTAGTAGTCACTCAACAAAATTATATTACATGGAAAAACAAATCTAGTAAATGAAGCATTTTGGCAGAAAGAGAGATTCTTCAAAAATCTAAAAAATGAGAGACACCAAAAAAAAGATTATTGTAATATTCAAGTTTACAATTGCATTATGAAAATTTCAAACATGATGAATTAAATACCTCTACAGTCAATTTATATACAACTTCTATAACTTTTTACATTTTGCTCAATCTGGTTATTTCTAGTTATTAACTGAGCAAATCACTTTTTATAATTCATTTGTCTCATTCTAATCTAAACTAAGTTTCCCTAACTCCAAAGTTTAATATAATCATACAACATTCAGCATTTATGTATCTTAACTACCTGATACTATATCATGTGATGCAGAGAAAAATCACATATCTGCAATTCTGTCAATAAAATGGTTTGATATTCACACTGAAGAGAAACCAAAAACACTCCTGCCAAAATGCCTGCCATGTCCTTATAAATTTCTTTTACTATTCTGGGGACATCAACCATCTGGGCACAGCTATTTGTGAGGAAGTGTTTCAGTTCATTTTGTGGTGTTCTTGCCACCCACTTTACAAAAGAATGTTACTGCCAATAATAATAAAAATAACTAGGTAAAATGTTATTCTTACAGTTGTGATCTCACATAACTATTTTTTATAACACCCAAAAAAGCAATTGCTTTTTAGAATTTCTCAAACCTAGGAAATATTGCTGTATAAATTTCTTTTCCTAGAAATGATTTGGTCTGGTATATTTATAGTAAAAACCTTTATTTCATTTGTGTTCAATAAAACCAATTTTTAGTATTATAATTGGGATTAACTAAAATAACATACTTCATTCATATATTTAAAAATTTTATATTTTTAAAACTTTATTATCGACCCTTAATTTTTCATGCTATATGCAGATTGCATTCAAAATAAGGTCATATATCTAACCTATGTCTATACCTACATTTGTGGATTTCAAGGGTGTTTTTCAGGACATCCTAATAATAGAATAAGAAGTAAAAAATTCAGTCAATGTACTAGTGACTTTGTTAATTCAATACCAAAAAACTACTTTGTTCAAATTGACATCATTTATGACCTGTTGAATAGATGCTCTATATTTACTTCAGATTCTTAGAAAAACAAAATAGAACCTAAATTTCTAATCCCACTCATCCATTAAAGTAATTAACTTTAAATATAATTCCAGTTAGGCAAACAGTTTGTGGCAGTATTTGATGAATACTGAGAAGTATATAAATTTAAATTTAAATCATTTTAATCAATGCCCATAATAATCTGCTTGACCATATTCTTGTAGACCAAAGGCTTGTACTCTTGCCAAACAGATAACTTTCCTACTCATAGTTCTAATGATATTATCCTATCTTTAATCTTGTTTTTCTTTACCTTATGGTAAATTTTATTTGATACAATAGTTGATTGGGTTGAGTCTTTTGGGAAATTACTATTTTCTGAATATTCTTTTAAACCATCAATTCTTTTCCTGAACTTTGGCAACTACTCAACCACTGCTTTAACTGTATGAAGTGCTGAAATGTGTATGTTCTAGACTAGTCTGAGAGCCTCAGCCATTAAAAATTTATTATGTGGTAGCCTAGTTTATTGAAACATAAATTTGTGTGTGCTCTGCTTATATTTTTTCCTTTTTCTATTATTTTGAGCAAATTATTAGATCTTTATTACCTCAGGAATATTACTAGAGCAGTAAACAGAAGCTGCTTGAACTCAATGCTTTCTTTTCTCTCTTGGTAAAATCTTGGATGCATCGCAGAAGTAATGTTAGAAGTTCCAGGGCAGAGAAGAGAATTGTATGGGGTAAGCAGTGACAGTCTCCAGACAGGGAAGGGGATGGCAGTGTCCTAGGCAGGTGATAAAATCTCAGACGGGACATCTGGGAAACCAGTTCCTAGACTGGGAAGATCCCGGTATTGCCAAAGACTCCTGTATACCAAGTGCGAACAGAAACATCAGATCTTACAGACTCAAAGGCATGAAACGGGCACGTCGGTGGTATTCGATCCTGGTAGATGCTCCCTGTAAGGAAATTATGCATCACCACCAGTTGCCATGTACTTGCTGGCCCTCCCAGTAGTGGCATTCCTGGAATGTACTTCCTTGCTTCATTGTTAGTTTGATCAAGTGACTTGCTTTGGCCAGTGGAATGTGAGAGGGCACACATAGTCTTCAGCCAAAGAGGAGATTCCCATGCACTATCCCACACAGCCTTGAGTCCTTTTTCCTCTGCCCTAAGAACGGCACATCTCAGATAGGGGCTGCCCACTCAGCCTGGTTCCTGGAGTAAGAAGATACGTGGAACGGAACCACCAGAGCCAATCTGTAGCCACTAAGAAGTTTGTAAATCAACGAGATTTCTGGGTTATTTAACACAGCAAAGCTAAACAATCTCTCACCATAAATCATTAATCAATGACCAGATTGCTAAACAGATTAAACAAATAAAGAAACATAATATCTCTTAAACAAAATTTTTGATTCAGATTCAGATCTGCTATAGTTTATTAGTCTTTGTAGTTCTGCCATAAAAAAACTTCAGTGTCATCTGGATGGTTTTGTCCTTACAGAGAAAGCAGTCATTAAAAAGCAGGACCATGGCTAGACCATACTATCAATCATGTGAAATTTAGAATTTCTTCTTGACAATAATAATCAGAAGAACAGAATTCCGTTGAATGTCTTTGATTAGATTATATTAAGAATATAGTAATGACTATAATTGTAAGCAAAATTTAAGTTAAACTCTTTTAGTGAAGTTTTCTGTTTTAGAAATAATCTTATTGTGGTGGGTGAGTGGTGGATATATTAATAGAGAGGAGAAGTCCAATCACTCATGATTGTGATTGCGGTTGCAGATTTTGAGATACTAAGTGCAGGCGATAGGTGCTAAAAGCCTAATGTGGGCGTCTCAGGGCCTGTTTAGCTGGGAATGAGGGAGGCACTGCCTAAACCCAGGTTATATATGGCAGGTTTTGAACCTATTAATAGATGACTTGGAGAGGAGAAAGCCTAGTGGCCAGTCATGTTCATGCTTCCCTTTCTCATTATTCATCTTTTCTCTCTCATCTCTCCTTGACTCTCTCTCCATTTCCTTCCTTTCCTCAGTTCCCATCTTACTTCCTTTGCTTTCATCCCTCCCCAACCCTCCCCACTCCTGACTGTGTCTCTCCTTTGTAGAAATGTCAAGAGTCCATTCAATTTTATTCAAAATCACTGTCTAAAAGTAACTTAACATAAACCCGCAAAGATGGGAACAGAATGAACGCCATCATTCTTGCTGTTTTCTCGAGCAATGCAGGTCATTTTTGCCTGTGGTGTTGGTAAAAGTGGGAGTTATGTAGCTGTAAGTAACAACCAGGGGAATTAGTGCTGGCGTTGGCATTTGGCTTGTTAATGCTCTGGGACAATAATGGGAGGGAAAACATCAGGCTTTCTTGGTACAATTCCCTTTGAAGCCAACACTAGCATTTTCACACAAAATGCTGGGGGAAAATGGTTACACTTCCTGTTTGCAGATATCTACCTTGATATCCATTTCAATGAAATCAGTATTTGCAATCACTATATAAATCCTGTCAGGACTCATGGCATGATTAGACTCTGTTCCTGGGCGACACAGTGCACCCCTTTGGTAGGATCTCTGCCGCATGTCTAGGCATTAATGTTCTAAAGAACTCATAGTTATTTAAAATTTTTTTGTGACTTTCACCTTTCACTCTTGTGAGTGTTGTCTGGACAATTCAGGGTGTGAAATGTTTCAAGAGAAGTCCTTGAGCTGCTGTCGCCAGCAGGGTGTTTAAACAGCATTACAGGGAAAATGTCCTGGAGGGTGGAATTCTGCTCTGAGGGGTTACTCTTTAGCATAAACTCAATTTGAAGTTATCCTTCCTGCTCAAAGGCATTTGTATGAAACCACCTCATCACAAAGCAAAACTGCCAAAGGCACAGTGGATGTGTGGAGAGATACAGCACAGAACCCAGGGGCAGCTGGGTGGAAACAGCATAGAACTGCAGGGGAAAGAAAGAGAGACAGAGGTGCAGGAGTAGGGAGAGGAGAGTGTTGCCCACAAATTAACTACCCTGGGGAATGAATATCTGGTGTTTGGCATTTTCACTTTTCAGAACCACCTGAAGACAAAGGAAACCTTCCTGGGTTATGAAAAACTGAGACCAGAAGTATCAGAGCTGTGGGGTTCCGTCAATAAAGATTCCATATGTATAAAATCTAAAAAATTCCAGGGAAAGAAACAATATTATCTGCAATTGTTCCTATGGATTTTTGCTAAAAAAATAATCATTTTGATACAGAGAAAGCTATAAGAACTTACAGAAGCTAGGTCATGAAAGATGAGAGGCAGAGAATTTCTTGCATCAAAATTCACTATATCAAATTTTCTGGATATGTTATTTATCATTTATGATATAAAATTATACTTTATTTACATAAAGTTATACTTAAATTAGCTTTTGGTCTATAAGGTAAAGTCAGTCATTTTTGCTACATTCCTTTTGTGGTATTCTGGTCTGGGATAAAGGGACCCTCCAGGGATTGTTATAGTTCTCTCTTGTTTGAGTGCCCACCAGCTGATGATTATTACAGATTTGTGTAGAGTAGACACTACCAGATGCCCAGCACAGCTGTCACAGTATGTCTGATCCTGAGCCAGGTCTATTGCTGTATGGTTGTGTGACACGCGGTGCAATAGTTTGATATGGTTTGTTTGTCCCCACCAAACATCGTCTTAAAATTTGATCCCAATGTTGGAGGTGGGGCCTAGTGGGAGGTGTCTGGATCATGACGATGGATCCATCATGAATAGATTAAAGCCTTCCCTGGTAGGCGGTGAGTGAGTTCTCACTCTATGAGTTCCTGTGAGAGCTGGTTAAAAAGAGCCTGGCTCTTCCTCCACACTTGCTTCCTTTCTTGCCATGTGATCTCTGCACAACCAGGGTCACCTCCACCTTCCACCATGAGTGGAAGTGGCCTGAGGCCCTCACCAGTCGCAGATGCTGGCGCCATGCTTCTTGTAGTCTGCAGAACTGAGAGCCAAATAAACCTTTTTTCTTTATGAGTTACCCAGCCTCAGGTATTCCTTTATAGCAATACTGAATGGACTAAAACACATAATCTGTGCAAGCGATTTTCTTCATTCTTTCAGCATTTACTGAATATGTACAATGTATAAGGCACTAGGCAGAATTGTGAAGACTGTGTAGTCAGCAAATGGAAAAGAATAATATTGGGAAACCTAAAAAGTAACTACATTTCTTTTACAAGTTGCTTTATAAAATAGACTTTAGGCCTCTTAGACCTTTACTTGGAGATTTAGGTATTTCTGATTGTAACAGATTCATTTTTTAGTATGAGTGGAGGAAAGTGGAGGTTAAACATTGAAGTATTGACTTTGAAACTGAATGTTTCTCAAATGCTCAAATTAGTGTGTGTGTGTGTGTGTGTGTATGTGTGTGTGTGTCTGTGTGTGTAAGAGTGGTAAGCTGCAATACCAGCCTGAATTATTTTCACTAAACCATTTTTTAAAATAATTGAGCAATCATCATGCCACCCGCACTCACAATCGCACACAAAATTAACAGGCCAGAGTGACTTTTATCTAATCTAGATGCACATTTTAATGCTTGTTTCGTTTAAAGATGCTTTTGGTACATCAAACTGAATGTTGATAAACATGTGAGACAACAGAACATAAAGTTCAATGAGTGCCCCATGTTCTCTCCACCTAACCATTTTTGTGATGCCAATATCTATTTTCAGGTGTCAGTGATGAAGAACTGGAAAAAGATATAGTTGAAACAAAAATTTCTAAAGAAAAAAAAATTTACGCTTTTTGGATCCCTTTCTAGTCTTCCATCTCAATATGTTTTCTAACATTTCTTAAGTGTTGAGAAAATTTTCCTTTTTGTTATCCTCAATAGCAGGTGGCAGCTAAAGTTGTTTAATTATATGCTTTGTTAAAATCTTGTAAATAATTTAAAAACTATCATTACATTCGGCTAAAGTGTACACTCAAATTATATTTCTTCCTGCTTAAATTCTGAAATACATGTCATCTGCTACCCCACCCTCACACCAAGTAAAGTCCCAAAGCCCCTGGGCTAGGCGGAGTGTTATTGTTTTAGTACATTAAGGAGTTGGCCTAGAAGAGTGCTTGACTTGATGTGACAACTGCTATTATTTTCTGGGTAGAATGTTAGGTGGAGAAAATACAATGGTGTCCAAAGGGGATGGACTGGCAGACTGGAAGTAGGGAGGGCCAAGGCCAGCTTTGTGCCATGGGAGATACTGGTAACCACCATGATGATTTAAGAAATCTGAATAGGGTTGCCGAAAAAATACATGGCACCCAGTTAAATTTGAATTTCAGATAAACAACTGATTTTTTTAGTATAAGCATATTCCCTACAATATTTGGGCATACTTATATTAAATGTTATTCATTGTTTATCTGAAATTCATATTTAAGTGGACATCTTGTGGTTTGATTTGCCAAATCTGACAGCCGTAAATATGAAGAAAGCCTCCTCTGTTAAAAATTCTTCTCTTCACATTGCCTGAAATTCAATTAAGTAACATTTCAGTTCAGTTAACAAGCATTTCCTTTTAAAAGACAAGTATCTCTGGGATGCGTATGAGTTGTTCATGCATCAATGTGAATTAACTTAAAGACACTGTGTACTTCTCAATGTCTAACTCATTTCTCAGTAACAAAGAGGGGTAATCAGTCAGACAGAAGGTCTAAGAGCTCTTTTTATGGAGAGAAGAGGTAAAGGGTGAGGTTGGCTGGGAACTGTTAATTTCAGTGGAAGGTACTTGTGGATGAACTAAATTTTGGTGGAAATTTTCTGACAGGATTATCAAAGTGTCAGGGAGAGAATATACAAGAAGATGAAAAGAGGATAGAATGTGTGAGGCCAGAAAGAACTTCCTCATTCTAGAATTTATCTTGAAAAATTAAATCCTCATGAGGGGAATCAGTGGTGGGCTTTATTTTTCAAATGCGGATAATAGTAAGTAAATGTTAAAATCAGTGGCAAGCAGATTTTCACATTTCCTTTATTATTGAGAGTATTGATGTGAGGTTATCCTCAAAAATTTGGGTACATCTTTCCACGTCTATGACTTTTCTCCCTTGTTGATTTTATCGCTTCACTCTTGACTCAGTTGGTCCTGTACATGAGAACCCAGCAAGGAAAGAAAGAGAAAGTGATTCAGACCACTAAGGATGAAGCTGCTATACCTGGACAACCATCACAACGGAAAGAAAAGTGCTCTTAAACATTTGTGCCAGCCATAAACTTATAAGCTTTTGAGAGACAAATTAATTATATTTTCCCTTCAATCCTAGAAGTGATGCAATATATTCCTAGCAAAGGTGAAAGGATAAGCAGGAATTTGGCAACATTTAGCTCTCCTTAAACAGAAGCCAGGTCATAGACTCTTCCCTAGTCACCATGTCCACAGCCTGTATTATTTTTACCACCCATTGGACTTGAGACAGATATTCTCTTATAAAGCGTAACTAATATCTTATACATTTACCATAGCTATAAACCTCCTTTTATCTCCCATAAGCATCCAGCAGAGTGATATGCATTTAGCGGGCCCTCAAAAATTTTGTTTATGAGTCATTGTTAATTAAAACTCATATTTAAAGCAAACTCCTAAAATATATCCCAAATACCAAAATTTACTATTTTATATTATCTGTTTATTCATATTCTTATTTGTTACTAATGCCCAAATATTCCAAAATTTAAAATTTTATTTTCCTAAGGTTGTGTTTTAAAATAATAAAATTCACCAAAATGATTTCAAACCACAATTACATTCTATTTCAATTATTAGCATTTTATTGCACTACCATTTGCATGAAACAGATGTTAGGTTATAACAAAATAACCTGCATTGTATTTTTATTTTTTGCCCCCTCTGGAATCATGACTTTTACAGGAAAGAGAACTACACAGCTGACTGACAGGGAAAGTTATACAATGCACAGCTTTGCAGCAACGTCCTAATGCAGCATGGAAATGCTGCAGGGAGGCTAGAAATAAAATCATTTCTTTCCGGAATAGCACTGCTTGCTGTCAGCTGAGACAAAAAGGAGATTTCCTTTTTTCTTTTTTTCTTTCTTTTTTTGAAAACTCACATAACTAATCTAATATTGATTCTGTTGAGCACTGGATGAAAGGAAAGGTGTTTACCTCAGGAATCACTTAGCAATTTTTAGAAACTAGAGATATAGCATTTTTAAATCTTTTTATCTATCTAATAACCAAAGCAGAGTGTCCTTACAAGAGAAACTTAGATGTTGCTAAATTGAATGAAGAAAATACTGATAAGTTTATTTTATGTCTTAATCATTCTGAGGTTCATTTTGAGTTTAGAAACACGGCTATAAAAGCATCAGGGATTAAACAGCACTGCTAGAGAATATGAACTGAACTGCAGAGAAGGGGCTGACCGCCTGCTACATTTGCAGGCATTACTCAGCACTTTTCATAAACTGAGACTTTTTGCTGGCTGCATAAGCAAATCAAGACCCTTTTCACTGCTTAATCCTTTCTTTTTCTGCCAAAGAAGACAGATAAGACAACTTTAGCTTTGGAGAAAAAGACAAATACTGTAGCGCAAATATCCACCAATAAGGAAATCACCTGAATCTTGTGTGCCCTGTTTCTCTTCCAACTCTCCTAGAATTATAAGCATAATCATTTTATGTAACATATTGCAGAACCAAAATGAGTCCACACTGTGCTCAGTAATTATTTTAATGAATGAATAACTGAATGAATTTATGATCCATGACTTTCCCTGGGTCATCTGTTCAATGTAGAGGTCATAAGAAGGGCAATGCCACTGTCCTTCCCCATGTCATTGTAACATGCATGTTATCACCAAACTAAAGGAACTCAAAGATATAACCATAATATCAATAAAAATTTTCAGAGCTTCATTCAGATAACAAATTTCCCTTTCTATAAAATCCAAGAATGGAACATTAAATTTTAATTAAATGAAGTCATCTTTGTGGAGAACTAAAATAATAATATGGCATATTGCTTTTTCTTTACCTTGTAGAGACCAAACTTTGAGGATATAAGCCACTGAATTCATAAAAATCATCTGGAGAGCTTTTTGAAAACATTTAGTTAAGGTCCGACCCCAAGATTTTGTTTCAGAGATCTGAGGTGGACCCAGAATCTATATTTGAAATACCTGTCCAAGTTATTAGAATGTAGGGTTCATGCTTGATCAATGTCAAGTTTTGATAAACACTGATATATAAGAATGGACTAGGAAAACATCCTTCACAAATATAAAAACCACGTTTTGGTACCTAAGGGACTGAATCAATTCATGCAAGTATCGGTTTGTTGATTAAAGATGGATCCATGATTCAATTAATTGAAATGTTAGAAAGGATCATTTCTGACATGGAGATTTATTTTCTCAAGCATGAGAGTTTCTTGGCGAGATCATTGGACTTAGAATAAGAGTATTCTAGGTTCAAAATTTGGTTCTAGTCCTTAATAAAATTGTGGTGTTAAAACACTTTCTTGATCTCCCTCAATTTTTTCCATCATTTATAAAATGTGAATAATTCTTATAAATAACACACACTAGGTGTTTACCCAGCCCTCGCCCATTTTTGAAATTGCCCCCTCAGCATGTGTAACCTGTACTGAAAGATCAATGTGGACAACTAAGTTTATAGTATGCGGCTCCCCCATTCCTTTCCCATGGCCATAGCTTGGTAGGTTATGAGGATACTGTCACAGGTGGACCCATCCAAAGCTTAACTGAGATACTAGGATTCTCTGTCTTGGCAATGTTTAAGTGAGGTAAGAATGAGTGAGTCAGAACGCTGTGGGAATATGAACTGAATGATCTAGAGTTGCCAATGGGGAAGCTATGTCCGACCATAAGCAAGCAGAGGATAACAGCCAAAACAGAAAAAGCAGAAATGAGATCATGGGCTATTTTGATGTGGTTTCTGACTTCTCATTTCCAGTTCAATCTCTTTATGGCTTAGCTGTGTTTTGACCTGTGAGATTTCCGATTGAATTCTTACAGTAAATAATCCATTTTACTTATACTAGCTTGAATGTACTTTTATTTCTTAAAAACAAGTGTTCTCTGACAAAAACACTGTGTAAAAACACTTTTCACATTAACAGATTCTTAAAACTTTGTTTTAACTCCCTACCTTATAGAGCAGAAAATGGAGCAAAGCAAAGTTAATTTGCACGGATAATGGAGTGATAGCCCTGGTCAGTTTGGAAGAAGTTGGAGATTTGAATCTGGATCTAATCTTTTACAGTTCAATACTCTTGTTTTAAACTCATAAATTCAGGCAGCAACTGATATTTCATTAGAAACATTTATGACTCTGACATGTTTTCACACTGAGAAACCGAGTTATCCTGCTTTTTCATAAAAGTAGACTAAAGAATCCCTACAGGTCAAATCTTCCTCCTAAAGAGGCCTTTAACATAGTTTCAAGCACTTGGACAAATACCTCGTTGGGATGTCAGAGATTTATGTTATAACAGATGAATAAAAAATTTGACCAGAAAAAAGGAAATCATTATTATTACACTTTAAACATAAAAAAGAGGAATGACCCCTTGGAGAATAACTGATTTGGGGGAGAATTGTATACTGATAGATCTGTAAGAACGGGCTCCCAGCAAACAGACTGTCTGAGTCATGTAATGAGTTGAGTGGTTGAAAGTGTCCCTTTAAATGATCAGTTTAGACCCCAGAGAACATCTACCAGGCAGAACAAGTTTTAGTATAGTTGACAGTAAGTTGAGTCCAGAATATTAAATTAAGTCAAATTTATTTTCTACATAAAGTCACAGTTTTATATGCTATTATATAATCTTTTGGCAGAAATAGGGAATAACATTCTGAATGTTGCACTTCAAAATTCAAAGAATCATAGTATAAAAATATCTAGTATTTTAAATGTTTCAAAGTAGGGCCAAATGCAGAAAATAAGTTTGGTATGATAAAAATACCAGAAAGTTCTGTTCAGTTGGCATAGAGCTAGCAATTTCACCTTCTAATAATTCCGTTACTAAGCATATAGTAGAACAGAATGCAATAAAAAATGATCATTAAACACCAATCAACCAAACAAGCAATCACCAAAGAAACTCTTAAACCACCACTATGCTTACTTACATGTTTAAGGGTATAGGGTTATCAAAGATTGGCGGTGTGATCCTTTAATTATTAACTTTCTTGTGTGGACAATGGGGTCTATCTACATAACCCACCATGCCTGCCTCCCCTTCCCCTTCTGGGGTTAAGAAGCACAAAGCCAAATTCAGGACCAAACAAAAATCACTATCACATTTCAGCAATTGGCAACATCTACTCCCTTTAGTTTGGTCTTTATAATTCTGTTTTATATTGTATTTGATTTTGTAATTCAGACCAAATATATTTTGGAAATAACAACAGAAATAAACAAATGAAGCTCTCCCTTGCTACAGTTTATGGCCATTTCAAGTGATTTATCTTTCAACAGAGATAAAAATGTAATTATATATTTTCCTTGCGACAAACATACATACACTTGAAGGCAGTTATTCTATTGTGCCTCCCTTTCATTTTCTCTTTTCTAAGAGAAATTATGATATGGGGTTAATTGTTAACCCCACATCATACATACTATATAATTATTTGTACCATGTTTTTTGCTTTCTTCTAATTTTTGCCCAACTTCAGTAATCTACTTAGGGTAGAAACTCTAATAGAATAATGTAATAAGAATAACAAAAAGCTGATGCCTGACTTTTGCATACGTTTCCCTTAGCACAAAGTATTGTGTCAAGTTTTTTTTAGCAATATAATATCTTTATTTATTTAGCATGTGTCTTTGTGTAAACCAGTTTGACATTTACAAAATAGAAGACTGAAACAATAAAATTGATCTTTAAATGTGAAGATATCCCATGATTCTTTTTGATTTCCTGCTAAACAAAAGGGCCCTGTTGATTCTGCCAAACTTGTGACTAACCAGTTTTCTACTATCTTGTTGTTTGCATAGTTTTTTTTTTTATTTCAGCATATTATGGGGGTACAGATGTTTAGGTTACGTGTGTTGCCCTTGCTCCCCTACCCAAGTCCGAGTTTCAAATATGTCCATTCTTCGGGTGGTGTGCATTGCACTCTTTGTGTGTGCATATACCAATCCCCTCCTCCCTCCTCCCTTCTGTTTCCTCCCCACTCCCCCCTGCCCGACAACCAGTAGATGTTATTCTTATATGTGCACTTACGTGTTGATCAGTTAATACCAATTTGATGGTGAGTACATGTGGTGCTTGTCTTTCCAGTCTTGGGATACCTCACTTAGTAGAATTTTTGATTCAGATTAAACTACACATTGACCAAACTTTATACTAGAGTCTCTCTTGCCTTGATGGACCAGTTTCTAAAGGTTTCAAGGTCATTCTATTTCCTATTCCTGCATTCCTCAGACCCATTAATATCGTTTTCTACATAGCACTTAAACATTTATTTTCAATTTCAACATCCAGATCTGTGAAAAGTTATTAAATGGTAATAGTCTTTGGATTGATTTTAATAGGTTGGAATTAGCAAATTTCTCCAGGATATCATGGAATCCTTGTTAACCATCTGGAACCACTGGAACACTCCCTTGATAACAATATGATATAGACTATTTAATGCAGAAAATCAGGCTCTGATTTATTCTAGAGGTTACAAGAATCCGTAACGGCCACTTCAGCTTTGGAGTCATGTTGAATACATGCCTAACAAACATTCACATCATAATAACTTTTTAAACTGTAAATATGGTAGTATTTAATAAAATGCAAATTTCTTCAAGAGTTATTGACTTCATGGAAGCCTTTTTGGTGGTGTGTGTTGTTACTATCAACCATTACTGAAAGGTCAACTTTTTTCATATTGGCCATACTTGATAATTCTGATATAAGAATTGGGAATCAATGACAAAAGATCATATCTTTTCATAAGAATATCTACACGTGCAGATATGCAAAAACCTCCTTGAAGCACAGAAGAGTGATATCTATTATATTTGCCTTGATCAATATGACTTTTTTTTTTTTTTGAGACAGAGTCTCACTCTGTTGTCCTGGCTAGAGTGAGTGCCGTGGCATCAGCCTAGTTCACAGCAACCTCAGACTCCTGGGCTCAAGCAATCCTTCTGCCTCAGCCTCCTGAGTAGCTGGGACTACAGGCATGAGCCACCATGCCCAGCTAATTTTTTCTATATATTTGTAGTTATCCAGATAATTTCTTTCTATTTTTTTTAGTAGAGACGGGCTCTCACTCTTGCTCAGGCTGGTCTTGAACTTCTGAGCTCAAACAATCTGCCCGCCTCGGCCTCCCAGAGTGCTAGGATTACAGGCTTAAGCCACTGCGCCCCACCTCAATATGACTTTTTATAATACTTTATCTAGGAAGGAAATTAAACCGATCTGACAATTTCTATTGAC
>CAUYSK010040770.1:0-15650 GCA_963575035.1 Avahi laniger | reverse complement strand
TCAATCATACCTCAATAAAGCTTGAAAAATATGAAATGTAAAAAAAATAAGGAAAGTTATCAGAGCGGTTTTCTTTTTTTTTTTTTTAGACAGAGTATGTTTCTTTTTCCCGGGTAGAGTGACATGGTGTCAGCCTGGCTCATAGCAACCTCACACTCCTGGGCTCTAGTGATCCTCCTGCCTCAGCCTCCCGAATAGCTGGGACTACAGGCATGCGCCTCCATGCCCGGCTAATTTTCTCTCTCTCTCTCTCTCTCTCTCTCTATATATATATATATATACATACACACACACACACACTTTTAGTTGTCCAACTAATTTATTTCTATTTTTAGTAGAGATGGGAGTCTCGCTCTTGCTCAGGCTGGTCTCGAACTCCTGACCTCGAGTGATCCTCCCACCTCAGCCTCCCAGAGTGCTAGGATTACAGGCATGAGCTACTGCTCCCGGCCTTCATATTCTCTTGAATCTCAATTCAGTTATGTGTTTTTGACCTGGAAAGGTGATAAAGACGGCATAAATAATAAAAGTTATAGAAGGTTTTTAAATTTTTTATATGTTCTGGTCCCCCCCAACACTTTTGAATTTAGGTCCCAAAATTTTACTAGTGCTCAGATTATCAAAGTAAAGTTTTTTAATTCACCGTGCCTGCCTGTACATGTGTGTTTTTCTGGTCAGTGAAGTCCATCTCTCTGATTGAGTTAGTGGCGACATTGAGAAGAGCCAACAGCGCTTTGCCTATCCACGGCCAGAAATGGAGGCCTGGCCTGTGATATCAGTGTGAACATGCAGCCTCTCTGGACACTGGAGAAATGGAATCTTCTATATCAGATTTACAGAAAGACGTAGAATCTTAAAAAAAAAAACCAAAAACCTCTTGCCTTAGGATGCCAAAGATAATGTCACTGCTACATGGATCAGAGCATTGCTTCTCAACAGTGAAATTATTCCTCCAGTCTTTAATGTACAGAAGTGAAGGGCTTATCATTTTCTTCTGTCCAAAGAAAAGGGCTATGGCAAACTCATGTTCACAGTTTGTGCCTCAGTGAAATGGGTAACCCTTGCCTTCTTTGCACTGGGATAGGGCAGCAGAGAACAGAATCACAGTAGTCCCAGAAAGGTCAAGAAGTGCACACTTGGCTGCCGTGCTCGCCTGTGACTTCTCTACCTTCCTGTATCACCTTTTTCACTTTTCTCCTTTACTGATTTTAATGTCCTGTTGTCCAGCTACCAGGTGCTCTTCCTGGGTTCCCAAGAAAGTTATTGGTTACATGTTATTCTTAGATATTTTAGGTACGGGGTATTGCTTGCCATTTTAACTGCCGACTTACTGCACAAGTGATTTCAGCACGTGAAGGCAGCTTCTGGTTTACATTTTTTGGAAAACCTATTTACACAGCAGGAAAAGCCTCAGCAATTGGTTTTTAGGCTGCGTTATTTGTGTTATGCCTGTAGATGTACTGAGTGACCACGTAAAAAGTAGAGTGGTTAATGATGATTTTGATTTTATGGGATCTGCATTATCTTATCTGAAACAAATGTGCAGTTGTCACCCTCTAACAGGATGATGTTAATTTTATATCATAAGAGAATTCAGAAACTTATAAAAATGAATTGTTTCTGAAACAATTCTAAGGAGAAAAATAGTAATTTGGATTTTGAACTAACATGTATATGTCCTTAATGTTTATCACAAGTCATTTTCAGTCCATTTTCCTAAATTATGTCCTTCCCTCCTGTCTGCAGTCTACTACTAAATCCCTTTCACGCTAATGCTGAGCTGCCAGGGGCAGCCTCCGGAATCTACGTGTTGGTATCTGTGGACTCGTGGAAGGGCAGAGCTACCAGCCGAGGGCTCTTAACCTTTTTTCTCAACTAGGAAACAGCGGTAGTTTTGTCTCCAAGTTAATTCTTCATGCTACTGTAGCACCTCACAGCTAGAAGTCACATATTTCATGACCATATTTATGCTACACTGGGGGGAAATGTGTGTGAAAGAGAAGGAAAAAACTAACACGAGACTTAGAAAAAGCTTACTAATCAACTCTTGCATGACTTTATTTTTGCATAACTCTTAATCAGGTGACAGGTATTGGAATTTAGAAGAGAGGGAGAGACCCTTATGACTCATTGCTGTCATCTGCGTGTTACATTGGTTACTGGGTATTTCGGGAATGAAAAAGAAATTGTTTTGAAGGGATGTAGGAAAAAGGATATGATCATCAAGTAGCTATTTAGTTTGCAAGGTAGCTTCTGTCATACAGTGCATTGGTACTATGAAAAATCCATTGCGGGGGATTAGGAATAAACACATAGTCCTTTTGTCCTGGGCAAGGAAAATGGTTTCATATACAGAATTATAAAGTACTAATATTTCATAAATCATGCTTAATTAGTTCATCCTTAATTTCCATTTCATTTTGTTCAATATTGATGTTTCTTACCTATCTCACATGGGAATTTTAATATTTGCTTAGTACTTAAAATATGTTTAAAATAAGCTACTACTAAGAATTAAATAGGTTGCAATTTTGCAAAATAGCAATTCTAATTCTTTTTAAAAGTGACAAAGCCAGCCGTCTTCAAAATGGATGCTGCAGAAACTATGTGAAATGCACCTAGAAGTAATAATTATTCATATTTAATATATTCACATGCTCACATTCCTTTTTTTTTTTTTTGAGACAGAGTCTCACTGTGTTGCCCGGGCTAGAGTGAGTGCCGTGGCGTCATCCTAGCTCACAGCAACCTCAAACTCCTGGGCTGAAGTAATCCTTCTGCCTCAGCCTCCCTAATAGCTGGGATCACAGGCATGCGCCACCATGCCCGCCTAATTTTTTCTATATATTTTTAGTTGTCCAATTAATTTCTTTCTAATTTTAGTAGAGACTGGGTGTCGCTCTTGCTCAGGCTGGTTTCGAACTCCTGAGCTCAAACAATCCGCCTGCCTCGGCCTCCTGGAGAGCTAGGGTTACAGGAGTGAGCCACCGCGCCCGGCCTCACATTCCTTTTTAAGAAATGATGTTACTTTAAAATCCTTACTATATAGTATTTTTTCTATATTTCTTTAATATCTAAAAATAATATATTAAATAAGAACAGGATTGATCTTAAAATTGACCCCCCTTTGAAGCATTGGAAAGCCAGACTTAGCACAAGGTCTGGCCTTGCAGTTGGTTGTTTAATATAGTTTTTAAAAATGAATGAATAAAAAAAATTTGTGGGATACATGACATTTCCTAAATAATGAGGGATATTTAAACATTAGAAGAATAAATATTTGAGCACAAGTTATTTTATATTTTATCCAATTGGAGAAATATTACAAAGTGGTAGGTAAATGTTCAAATTGAGGGAAGTTAATAAATGAGGGAATGTATGATTTACACTTCAATATCAACAGATAATTGAGAGCTCTTTATATAGGCCAAGCAAGAACAAAGCTAATTTATAGGTTCCTTTTATTGTGTTACCCTTGCCAACCTGAAGGAATAGTTCTAAAGATATTAAGAAGTTTCTGGGGGCCAGGTGGTGGCTCACGCCTGTAATCCTAGCTCTCTGGGAGGCCGAGGTGGGCGGATTGTTTGAGCTCAGGAGTTTGAAATCAGCCTGAGCAAGAGCGAGACCCCGTCTCTACTAAAATTAGAAAGAAATTAATTGGACAACTAAAAATATATAGAAAAAATTAAGCGGGCATGGTGGCGCAGGCCTGTAGTCCCAGCTACTTGGGAGGCTGAGGCAGGAGGATTGCCTGAGCCCAGGAGTTTGAGGTTGCTGTGAGCTAGGCTGACGCCACGGCACTCTAGTCCGGGCAACACAATGAGACTCTGTCTCAAAAAAAAAAAAAAAAAAAGTTTCTTACATCTGTCTTATTACATTTCATTTATTAAACTATTGCATAAATAGTCACTTTGTAAAAAAAATATAATGTTGCTATTCTTCTGGTAATTGAAATTAGGTTAATCATTATCCCAATTCATTAATAAATGGGAAAAGAACAGTTTTTTTTCTCAGCCTCATTAAATGACCAAATACTGCTTTCCCTCTGTTCTGTTCCATCTCAAAATACTTAACGTAAATATGTCAAATTTTACTTTTTACCCAAAAAAATGCTGTTTTTGTGAAATTACGTACTCCCAATATGAACATTGAGAACATTTACTGTTTTGCCTTTGTAAAAGAGAAACAAACTATAGGGAATTACACATCTTTATAAAAGGTGCTAAAAGCACATTAGCATCTTTCATAGGAATTTCATTCAGAGGAGGAAAATAGAGAAAAAGCTGAAAAGAAGGCAAAAAAAGGAAAGAAAAGGAACATAGAAATTCTGAGGCAAATAGAGAAAATAAGATAGTAGACATCCAAAAATACCAGTACTGACAACAATGGACCAATTCTTCCAATTAAAAGACAATGATTGGCTGGGCGTGGTGGCTCACACCTGTAATCCTAGCACTCTGGGAGGCCAAGGCTGGAGGATGGCTCAGGAGTTGCAGATCAGCCTGAGCAAGAGTGAGACCCTGTCTCTACTAAAAATAGAAAGAAATTGGTTGGACAACTAAAAATATATAGAAAAAACTAGCCAGGCATGGTGGCTCATGCCTGTAGTCCCAGCGACTTGGAAGGCTGAGGCAGGAGGATCACTTGAGCCCAGGAGTTTGAGGTTGCTGTGAGCTAAGATGACGCCACAGCACTCTAGCCCAGGCAAGACAGTGAGACTCTATCTCAAAAAAAAAAAAAAAAAAAAATTACTGATCATGTGAAGTATCAATGAGAACGTGGAGCAACTGGAAATCTCATACGCTATTGGTGGAAATGTAAAATGGTACAACCACTCTGGAAAACAGTTCGGTAGTTTCTGAAAAGATAATTATATGCCTGTCAGACAGTTCAGCTCTTTCACTCTTAGGTATTTGCCCAAGAGAAATAAAATCATATATCCTCACTAAACCTTGTACCTGAATGTTCATAGCAGCTTTATTTGTAATAGTTCAAAACTAGCAACAACCCAGATGTCCCAAGTAAATGGACACACTCATACAGTGGAATTCTGCTTGACGATAAAAAGCAGTGAGAAAGGAACATAACACGGATAAATCTCGACATAATTATACTCAGTGAAAGAAGCCAAGTTCTACCCTCCAAAAAAGAACACATCCTATATAATTCCATTTATATAAAATTTTAGAAAATGTAAGCTAATTTATAGTGACAGAAAAAAGATAGTCGTTGCAGTGGGGTGGAGGGGCGCTTTCATACATAAACATCTGTTTTATGTTTAGTAAAGATTTCAGTGTGAAAGGTAAAACTGTGAGAAGGCCATCTTGATGAGCATCTCAGAGTGTGGAAGAACTTCTTAAGGCACAAGAAGCACACACACAGAAAAAAAGAGTAATAAATTCAGCAATGTTCAAATGTAAACTTCTATTTCGGAAAAAAAACAAAAAAACTGGGAAAAAATATTTATGGCACATGCAATTGACAGTATTTCTATAGAATCCCCATGATTCAATAAAAAACCCTGTAGAAAGATGGGCAAAAGATATGAACAGGCAGCCCACATTAAAAGGAACCCCAGTTGGCCAGTAAGCATGAACATAGGCTCAACCTCACTATCCAGTGAAATGTGAGTTATAGCCAAAACTAGAGCCCACTTCCTATTTCCTACCTCCCATCAATAAAATTCGGGTTTAATTTTATCGAGGATAGGAAAAGATATGAGGAAACCACGACACGTATCTGCCGTTAGAGAGTAAATTGGTACAAACACCTTGGAAGACCATTTGGCATTATCTACTAAATTTAAAGATGTATCAACTTTAAGGCCGAAAGGATTCCACTTGTAGGTATATACACCAGAGAAGGTGGTGCAAATGGGTACCAAGAGGTCTGCACAAGGACGTCCATAGCAGTGCTGTACTGCAGAAGTAAAAACCGGAGGCAGCCCAAATTCTAACAGCTTTAGAATAGATGAATTGAGTATGGCTCGACAGTAGAACACTATATAGCAGAGGGAAAGAACAACTTGCAGTTACCCACAGCAACAAGGGAGACTCTCAGGAACAAAATCTAAGCCAAAAAATCAAGTCATAGAAGAACACATACGACGTGATAACATTCTTAGGGATACAAATAAATGTTGTAAAACTGTAAAGAAGAACAAGGAAATGATAAAATTGCAGAGTTAGTTACTTTGAAGGAGGAAAAGAATGTGGTGGAAAAAACCACCACTGGGGACTGCTTCAACAGCAATGTTCTATAATTTGGGCGTGTTTGTGTCATTCTTTTATAGCTTATGTTCATTTGATAACCTTTGAATGTATATAATAAAGTTAATTATATTTAAGAAAAGTACAAATTGCAAAATTTAGCATATGAGTTACAGGAGACCTGTTCTTGTATATCTGCAAGAAAAGTATGCTTTTTTGGACAAAAAGTAACTCATAATGAGTTCTACCTATTACCTAGGCTTAATGACTTAAATTTCCTGTTAAAAGTGTTTCTTTTTTTCCCTGATATTCCCTCTGCCCTGCTGCTCTTCAATTTGCAGGAAAGGTTTGAAGCACTTTTCACCATCTATGATGACCAAGTTACATTTCAGTTGTTCAAAAGCTTTAGAAGAGTCAGGATAAATTTCAGCAAACCCGAAGCAGCAGCAAGAGCGCGAATAGAACTCCACGAAACAGACTTCAGCGGGAAGAAGCTGAAGCTGTATTTCGCGCAGGTACTTCACAGTGCAAAGGCTACTGTTCTCTAACCTTGTTTTTCTCCATTGAGAAGTAGTTTTAGTTCTTCGTTTTCTATATTATTATATCAGGCTTTTGGAATCAACGAATAATATAAAATATTTTTCCTTTATTTTATGGATATTTATTTACTAAGCATATTGAACCTTCTAACTTGGTTTACTGAGGCTAATTTTTTAGTCTAACTCATTTTTCTGGTAGCTCTGCTCAACTGGCGTTCTGTGTGGGTTAAGCCCTGACACTCTAGGGTTAGTGAACTAACTTCTCTCCTGTGCATCTAGAATGGCACACGTGAAATGGTACATGAAATCCTTGGGAGAATTGAGAAAGTAATCTCTTAAGTCGTGTCCTGTAATTCACATGAGGAACCCCATGGAAAATGGCTGCCGGTCCAAGGGGTGGCCTGGGAGTGGCGTGGAACTGTACAGAAAGGCTGTCTTAGACTTCGCAGTTGCAGAGGACCCTGTGGGTTACCAGGAACTGGCCCCACTTACTATTCTAGTCCCGCACTGGTGTGGCTCTGAGAAACCAGTTTCTCCTCAGAAGAATTGGCAAAATAAAGGCATTAGATCTCTACGCATATATTAAGTGCACTGTTTTATTTTCAAAAAAATATTTTTCCTTGGTCTTAGCTTTCAAATTAAAAAAAAAAAAGGTTTGTTGCATTCCAAATGAAAACCTAAATGGAAGAAATGTTTCTTGGTAGACATTTCTAGGCAGAGTATCTTAAGATGGAGTATGAATAAGATGATGTAGCCTAATCTCTTCTAAGACTGGAGTTTAGTAGTTACTGCCATTCATTTCTCCATTCATCTATTCATTCATTTATTTTTTTATTCAACTAGTATTTATTGAGCACCTGATGTATGCGGCCACTGTATTCAGCAGTGAACCAAACAGACACAGGTCCTCCCTCTTGGAGATGATGGACTGTTTTAAGAGAAGTTTTTAATTTTCTCCAAAAAGATGTAACAGTTAATGTAGAGATAAAATGAAGAAAAAAGTAGCCCAGTTTGCACACTGGTTTTGAGTATCTTGTTCCCTGCAGGTGCAGATGTCTAGTGAAGCCCGGGACAAGTCCTACCTGCTGCCTCCCCAGCCTGCCAAACAGTTCCTCATCTCCCCTCCAGCCTCGCCGCCGGTGGGGTGGAAGCAGAGTGACGATGCAGTGCCTGTTATAAACTATGACTTACTCTGCGCTGTGTCCAAATTGGGACCAGGTAACGAGCTTCTATTTTTCCTGTTTTTTTCCCAAGAAACACTTGTGTTGAAGACCATATTCAGCAGTGTGCATTGTGGCAACATGATTAAGGTAGAGGATAAAGTCACTCACCTCTGGGTTCAGATTCCAGCTGTGGCATTTGCTAGCTCTGTAATTTTGGGCAAGTTACTTAGCCTCAATTTTCTGAGCCTTGGTTTTTTTTCACCTCTACTTTATAGTAGAGATCATCATAATATCTACTGTTCAGTGTTATTATAAGGATGAAATGATACGTACATAATAAATGGTGAATGCATTTTTTATTCAAGTACCCATCAACTTTTATTTTTTTTATTTTTTTTAGAGACAAGGTCTCGCTCTTTCACCTGGGCCGGAACTCCTGGGCTCAACCAATCCTCCCACCCCCTCCTCCCAAGTAGCAGGGGTTACAGTCATGTGCCATCATGCCCAGCTAATTTTTAAAATTTTTTTAGAGATGGGGTCTCACCATGTTGTCCAGACTGTTCTCGAACCTGGCCTCAAGCGATCCTCCAAAGTACTGGGATTACAGGCATGAGCCACTGCACCCAGCTGACAACTACTTTGAATATATAATATTTCAAGGAATTGGTGATGATATATTAATATCATCCCTTCCACATTTTTCGCTTTACTTTTTTTTTTCATTTCTTCTATCCCTTCTTTTTACTTTCTCTACGTCTCTCTTCCCTTTAAAATAATATAAGAAACTGATGCTGTGCTAGTTCAGACTAGTTGTCCACCCAAGACAATATTATGTCTCTCGTAGGGGACACAAGGCATTTTGAACAGAAAGTGGCTTAGCGGTGCTTTTAGACGTTAGAGCTGAATCTTGGATGTCCGAGGTCCTGTAATAAAGGGAGTGCCGGTGCTGCCTGGATCCTTACAGGTGTCTCCCAAGAGAAAACTAAACCATTATGAAGTTAAGCAGATTCATTCATATTATTCATAAAACAGCAATGAACATTTACATTTTAGCTCCAAGACCTCAGTACTGAAACTACAGAATTTTACAAGAGCCTTAAAGTATCCAATCTCTAACACCACCGCAAGATCAAATACTCTGATGTAGGATTTAAAGATTTAAAAAACAGTAACAATTAAAATCCGAGTAGAACAAGAAGTTTCAAGAGACAAAACAGTTCTTTTTGCTGGAAGTGAGGCCATGATTCTTCTTTGGTTTGCCTCCCCAGGAGAGAAATACGAACTTCACGCAGGAACCGAGTCGACGCCTAGCGTGGTGGTTCATGTCTGTGAGAGTGAAACCGAAGAGGAAGAAGAAACAAAAAACCCCAAACAGAAAATTACCCAGACAAGGCGCCCTGCACCTCCCGCCGCAGCACAGAACCAGCCCCCGACCTTCGACTGTGTGCTGTGAGGCCCTGGGCCGTGGGGCAGGGCAGCTGCCTTCCTGGGCTTCAGCCGTGGGACCTGCAGCCCTGCTGCGGACGCGCCGCGCCTCTGGTGGCGGGGGTGGGACTGGGAGCGCGTGAGCCTCAGGGGCCTTTCACCACACCTGTCCTGCAGACTTGGTGGTATAGAGTAGCAGCGCCTCGTACCTGTTCAAAATTGTAAGTGATACTCCAAATGGCACTTTAAAGGATTAGCCCCTAAGATATGGCAACTCTTGACCATTTTTAAACAGTAGCAAATTCGGAAAGTGGCTTCCCTTCCCCCAAGCAACGTTAGTTCCTGTGATTCCGTGTAGCATGGGGTACCAAAAGCTGGAACTGGTCACCCAGTACAGTACCATCGTTATGAATTTTTAAATAATCTTACACTTTTAATAATCTAATGTGGGTATTTTTGTACTGGTAGAATAGTTTCTAACTAGTCTGTTGACCAAAGGTGGTTGTTTAGTGTACATGAAATTTTTTGCACAAAAAGAAATACAGAATAATTCATAGGAATCATTTTTCATTAGCTTTGGGGAAGAAATGCCAAATCCACTTTGATTATCAGAGTCAAGTGGCACAGATCTGTGTGCATGTTGTTCTCTTCCCTGTTACTCTCACTTGGAAGTTGGGGGAAAGTGACACACAGGCCACTGTTCCTAATGCAGTGTCCCTCCAGACATAGTCTGTCCGGGAAGAGCTGCTGCTTTGGAAGTGGGGCGTATCACCAGTAAGCTTCAGCGTGATTTCAGAGGGCTGCTGCGTTCTGCCGTTTGTGACCACGCGCTGGCCTATAGACCACCAACTGTCTTCACTCCAGTTTTTATCCTGTTACCTTTTCTAATATCATGTCAACCGCCAGTTCTTGCGTTTTCTATGCTATACCTACATTTGTGTGTGTCATTCACAGACTTTAGATTAGAGAAGGTAATGGTGGGATCTTCTGAAGACCATTTTTAAATTGTCCATTTAGACATTTTTCGGCCTGCTTTGAAAGAAAAGTCACGCATACTGTTTTTCTATGAATTAGGGAATGAGGGGAGGAATCCATTCAGTTGTACTTCTCATTTTGATGAAATTTTTTACCCTGGCTTTACGCTTTGCATTTTTCCCCAAATAGAACTGTTTCTTAACGTGTGTTTCAGAGTGTATATTTGAACCTTCTAAAGTAGAAGCGACATCTTTTTAACTCTCTGTAGTTTCTTCAGACTTTGAAGTCCCTCTTAGAGGAGAGCCTCCTGAGAATGCTTTGCTTCAGGCGGGTGGGGTGCTGGTCTCCACTCTTGCGCGGATCCCTTTGTGTGGCTCACGTCGGGCCTCCCTGGCGTGCGTGCAAAGGAGTGGAAAACGTGAGTAAGGGCTAACGAACCAGTGCAGCCGCCACCACAAAGGAGGAAAACAGACACTCAAGTCATGATATCTGTACATTTTTGGTAACATGTTACTGTGGTTTAGTTCTTCTTATGGTAAAAATTTATTTCTGAACTCTTGAACTATATTGTGCAAAACAAAAAAAAGTTTTCTGCGCTTTCCCTGCTCTCAAATACTCTGAGGTGATAAACTCAGAGCATCTGTCTACCGCTGCTAAGCCTCAAGGTAAATTCAGTTGAAATTTGCAATTCCATCAGTAGTTGATTTATTGAATTCAGACCGTCATTTCTCAGTTTGACAGCCACTTAATAAATGTACTTTGCAGTTCTGAACTTAGCATTTTACCCATTTTTGATTGCAGGATAGACCCTATATTTCAGGAAACATGTATTGTCAACAGTTGGGAACTTTTTGAATTTCCTTTTAGGTAATATTTATTAAGCATAATTTTCTGAGTGATCAAAACCCATGATGTTTTGTTATTTGACTTGGCTTTCATTCTCTACTTGCCAGTTAAAGAATGTCTCATTCCTATCATGTAAAACATTTTTTTAATGTCAAGCAGTACAAGTTACTCAAATTACTGAATGTTTTTCTACTCTTTTTTTTCTTTAAAAGCATTGAATAAATTGAAGAAAACTTTAAACCAGAATTTTATGGGGAGGGAGAGGAATCATTTCAACTTTTCCCTGGGAATCAAATCATGTAGAAAATTGTAAGGAAAGGTAATAGTACTTTATGTCAGGAAAAAACATTTGCAAAGGATAAGAAAACCGTATCATTTAACAAGGATAGTTGACAGAACCTGCAATACTTTTGCTCTTATATTCTAGATTTTTCAACATATCCACCGGATGAAACCAGAGATAAATGCATTTAAAAAGTGTGCTAGTGAGCATCTCCTGGGTTTAAGGTGCTCAGAGGCAGAAATGGATAAGAACACTGCCCTTGCCTTGGAGAACTTAAATCAGGTGGAAAGCAAAGTAGTCTTTTTACATTCTCCTTCTTCAGAATTTTATACATGAAGAGTTATCAGTTATTAAGAGCCAAATCAAAGCTATGAGGAACTTTTAAGTTCAACACAAAGGTTTACATAGAACATTGTAGTCAGTTATGGGATGTTCGAATTGAAGAGGTAAAGGTGAGGTGCGGTACTTCCATTCTTTAAGAATATAATCTTTATTGTTTCCTGTTCACATTACTTCCATCTTCTAAAATGTCATAAAGTGAAAAGATCTGGTTTTCGTACAAGCTCAGTTGCAGAGCCGAGGGTGACTTCGGAAACCACAGAATCTAATCCTCGGATTACACAGATTAGAAAACTGAGGTTTGTGGGATGGATTTAGGAGCCCACGGCAAGGCAGCCCAGAAACTAGAATTGGCATTCGCAGCTCCTGGGCTAGTGCTTTTTCTACTCTTTCTTGCACTGGACTCTTAAATTAAGAGGCAGTGAGTGCTAATTCCTGTCAAAAGAGAAAAAAGGAAGTGCGGGGATTCTTTTTCCCCCCCATGGGATTCAATGAATAAGAAAAGCCTTGTAAGGACAGTAATTTAGTAATTTTAAAGACTCTGATGTTCCATGTTGTGTGATTTTGTTACTATTGAACCATTGAAGTTGGCATCTGCTTTAATAATTTTATCTTGGCAGCCAGCAGTTATGTTGGCATTTTATGTGGGCTTTTCTAGATTTTCATGTTAATGAAATTAAAACATTAATAGTTATACTTAAGATATAACTCTAATGAAGTAGAATCAGATCTAGTGTGATTTGGAAATAAAAGTTTGCAGTGGAATGACACTCTGCTTATGAAATTGAGTTCTATTCAAGATTGAAGACTGACATGTTTCATATTTTTATATAGACTCTTTTACAGACCATAGATTTATTTTAAAAAGGAAAATTTCAAACATTATTAAGCAATGGAAAATTTACTGCATTCTGTGGTGCGTCAGGTTCACTGTCCACTGGAGTCGTGGACCTCACAGCTGCCACACAGGTGAACTTGGTCCATCTTTCCTTCTTCCTCCCCACGTGTTCCTTTTTTGCACATTTGCATTTATATCTTCCTGCAGTAAAGAAAAAAAATGACTTATAATTAGTGTGACAATATAAAGGAACAAAAGACTTGGGGAAAGTTGCCTCCAGCTGGGGCAGTACATGTTATGGAAGGTCACTGTTTAAAAGTTAAATAAATGTAAAGAATAAGATTTTTGAACCTTAACAATTTGATAAACACGCCTTTGTTTTTTAAACTCCCCTGGGAGTGCGGGTCAGCTGGGTCATCTTCATCAGAATGCCATCGTTTTCTCTAATAGAAATAGTAATTTGGAGAGCATTGTCATTACCAAATGTACAAGCAACAAGGTAACCTACAGCAACAGCGCTGCTAGGTTCACTGACCAAGATCATCAAATTGTCATGTTCAAAGTAGAGTTTCTAGCCACGGTTAAGGAGAACTAACCTTGGGTTGAGTCGAAGTGTCTCTACTCATTTAAATGAAAGTTTAAAGACCTTAGACAGGAGGTAAGTTAGACAGGAGGTCTGTCTTGTAAACCCACATTTCCTTTGGCAACGGCATCATATCCTGTGAACTCTTGGAACTCCTGTGTAGCTTGGACTGAAGTTCGTTCTCGTGATGATGAAAGATTCGGATCTATGCAGATAATACGTGTTTTTCTGTATTGTTGTCTATCTAGTCCCCAGTCTTCCTGACTCACCCTGGGGACTGAGAGAGAAAGGCGGCTGCTCCTGTTACTGTGCCATATTCTCCCCGCTGCTTTTCACCCCAAAGTGGGTCCGATGGATGTCTCTGCTCTCTCGTGCAGCCCCTCCACGTTTGAGAAAACTTTCATAATCATTTTACTTCGACCTTTATCGAACCCAGGAGTTGAATTTATCATTTCACCTAATGTGTGTGTGATCTTGTGTTATATTTGGGGGCCTGTCATTAATACTTGCCTGGTACTTTAAGCTGTAGTGGATACTCATTGTACTTCAAAACTTGGTCAGTAATTTACGTACACGTATTCCGTATTTTCGTGTGCTTGAAGTGACGGTCCGTAGTTTGTAGTGATTGTTATTTCTCAACTTTGACTCTCGTGTGTTTTGAGAACATGTAAACATTCCTTGTCCTATTAAGGTGACAAAAGCAGAATGTAACCTTTTTTGAAAGCTTCGTGATTAATTGTAACAAGTTTTGTCTTTAAAACTAATAAAAATTAGTGTTTTTTTAATCAATCCATTGAATTGAGTTCTTTGTAGTAATTTTCAAGTATTGCTTATTATGCATTTAGCTAATAGCACAAGGAAAACAGAAAAGGGCCATACTTTGTTCCTGTAACAAGAGCCCTGTTAACCATTAATGCTGTGCTGTGCCAGAGTCCAAGGCGGCGAGTCACCGCCACCTCTGTAAGTAGCCACTCCAGCTTCAGTTCTTCGCCATGGAAAGTTTTTACCCTCATTTACTCCTTGGTTAAAAATGATTTATTCCTGGTAAAGGCTTATTTTCTGTCTTGGCTAAAAAAATACATACATCCATTTTGAAACTATAAATGACTTACAGAGGTTATCTAGTGCAGTGGGTTTTTTTTTTTTTTTCAGACAGAGTCTCACTCCGTTGCCTGGGCTAGAGTGCCATGGGGTCAGCCTAGCTCACAGCAACCTCAAACTCCTGGGCTCAAGCAATCCTTCTGCCTCAGCCTCCCAAGTAGCTGGGACTACAGGCATACGCCACCATGCCTGGCTAATTTTTTTCTATATATTTTTAGTTGTCCAGCTAATTTCTTTCTATTTTTAGTAGAGATGGGGTCTCACTCTTGCTCAGGCTGTTCTTGAACTCCTGACCTTGAGCGATCCTCCTGCCTCGGCCTCCCAGAGTGCTAGGATTGCAGGCGTGAGCCACCATGCCCGGCCAAGTGGGGTTTTTTAATACTTATTTTTAAGCCATAACTCTCTGCCATTTGCTCAAATGAAATCTTACATAAAGCCCAGTGTAAAACTCGATTACCAAAAAAAAAAAAAAGTAAACATAAGTGCTCCTTTTGAAGGGGATGGAGGAGGAGTGGAGACCCAAAGTTCCAACCCCTGTGGGAGCTGTAGGAGCTCAGCAGAACAGTTCCAGAAACACTGATCTATTTCAGCGTCCCCCACTCCCTCCGCCACCCCTCCCCACCCTCAACACACCTCCACAAGAAAGCACAGAGGCACTGCAAACTCACACGTCGGGATGGTGGCCATACTGAGACTAGAACCCTAGTCTCTTGCCGTTGTCCCAGGTTCTTTCTGCTACACTCCACTACTCCTTTAAACTGAAATCTTTAATTTTTATGGAGAAAATGTATTAGGATTTAAACGTTCTTGATATTTTGTTTGTTTTTAATACAACTAAAGCAGAGCAGCTGGGAACATTTCCACTGTAACAAATACTTTTCCAAGCTGTGTTCTGTGGGGCTGCCTCCAGGGGGCGCTGAGCTTCCAGGTTCTTGGGGCCTTGGACTCTTGTTTCCACTTTTACTATTATTTGTTGTACCTGTTGGTCTTAGCATCAGATTTCACTTGGGCTAAGGATTTCTTGGCTAAAACCCCAAGTTGGGAAACCATTGCAAATAACCTAAGGCAAAAACAAAATTAAAAAAAAATTTTTTTTTTTTTGAGGCAGAGTCTCATTCTGTTGCCAGGGCTAGAGTGAGTGCCATGGCATTAGCCTAGCTCACAGCAACCTCAAACTCCTGGGCTCTAGCTATCCTTCTGCCTCAGCCTCCCGAGTAGCTGGGACTACAGGCATGCGCCACCATGCCCAGCTAATTATTTTTATATATTTTTTAGTTGTCCAGATAATTTCTTTCTATTTTTTTAGTAGAGATGGGATCTCGCTCTTGCTCAGGCTGGTCTCGAGCTCC
>CAUYSK010040768.1:0-18223 GCA_963575035.1 Avahi laniger | reverse complement strand
GGGCATAAATTTTTTCAGGGACACAGTTCAGCCCATAATAGGACCGTGTGTGGAAAAAGTAAAGGAAGAAATTATTCATCTTATAGATGAGAACTTGTTGAATTAAAAAAATGATAATTTCCCTTTGCTTTGGTGAGATGCCTAAATGATGCTACTAAAACTTTAGCCATTTGCATAGGACCTTCACAACTTTTGCCATCACTATACAAACTTTTTAAATTCATGCTGCCCCTAGTGGCTTAGCAACCTTTTCACTGTCACCCTGGACAAAAAGAAATACCTACCATTTTTGTTAGGTTCAAAGAACTTATTAAGTATTTGGGTTCTAAAGACTTAGTAGCCATTTGAAAAAATAAAATATGTAAATTGAAAAATAGCATTTTTATTTTATTTTTAAATAACTGCATTAATTACTAACAGGACATGTGTGTGTGTTGGGCACTGCACAACTTCTAAAGCCTTGAAATCAGATTGGATACCACCACAATTATTGCCCATTCCATATTGTTCATGCAGTACTTGTTTGTTTGTTTTTTAATCACAGCAACTGCCAAAAGCCCAACTTTGCAATAATAGGATGTGATAATGTGATTGAAAAGTATGTAGCACAATCGAATGCTGAAACTGACTTTAGTAGTTCTTGAGGTAGTATCACTACTTCCCTTGAAATTTTAAAATATTCCTAGTGCCCTGTGAGCTCACTGCAGCACGCCTGTGTACTTCAGTTCACAGTTTAGGGACCATGATACTATGTTACTATTTACTTAATATTTTCCTTTTATCAGCTTGTACTTAATTGTATTTTTATATTTTTAAACTTATCCTCATTGTGAACATTAATATCTGAGAGACTGTCTCTCTCTATTTTCAATATAGAATACAATCCATAAAACACCTAAAAATTCATTTCCGTACCAGTGGCACCTCTCCTGGCCTTAAGGAAATACAGTTTATTAATTTAAAAGAGCAAAACACTTTCCTTTTGAGAATTTATTGTTTTCCCTCTTAGTATTTTTTTTAAATAGACTATTTTTTAGAGCAGTTTTATATTCATAGTAAAATTGAGAGGAAGCTACAGATATCTCCCATATACCTCCTGCCCCCACACGTGCACGGCCTCCACCATCATCAGCTTCCCCCACCAGAGTGGTGCATTGATTAGAATCGATGAACTTACATTGACATTTTTATTATCCTCCAAAACCTGCAGTTTACATTCACTCCTGGTGTTGTACATTTTATGGGTCTGGACAAAAGTATAATGACACACACCCACCATTATAGTATCATACAGAGTAGTTTCACTGCCCTAAATATCCCCTGTGCTCTGCCTATTTCAGTGTTTGATTTTTACTTTTATTATAGGAACTCGAAATGCAGGCTCGAGCTCATGGACTTTCCCTTATTCCATCCACGGGTCTCTGCTCCCCAGATTTGGTGAATCGGATCATCAAGCAAGAACCCGTCCTTGAGAACTGCAACCAAGACCTCCTTCAGCATCACGCAGACCTGACTTGCACAACAACCCTCGATCTCACGGATGGCACCATCACCTTCAACAACAGCCTCGGACCTGGGACCGAGGGCAGCCAAGTGTACGGCGTCCCCACGAAAATGGGATCCAAACTGGAAGACATCCTGATGGACGATACTCTCTCTCCCGTTGGCGTAACTGACCCACTCCTTTCGTCAGTGTCCCCGGGAGCTTCCAAAACCAGCAGCCGGAGGAGCAGCGTGAGCATGGAGGAGACAGAGCATGCCTGTTAGCGAATCCGCCCTGCCCTGCACCCTCACAGGCTGCTTCCTTTCCTGAGTAGTGCATTCAGTAATTCACCTGAAGGGGTTTTCTTGATAATTTTCCTTTAATATGAAATTTTTTTTCATGCTTTATCAATAGCCCAGGATATATTTTATTTTCAGAATTTTGTGAAACAGACTTGTATATTCTATTTTACAACTACAGATGCCTCCAAAGTATTGTACAGCGAGTGTGCAGTATCTGTGAACTGAATTCACCGCAGACTTTAGCTTTCTGAGCAAGAGGATTTTGCATCAGAGAAAAATGTCTGTCCATTTTTATTCAGGGGAAACGTGATTTGAGATTTTTATGCCTGTGACTTCCTTGGAAATTAAATGTAACATTTAATTGAAAGAATGTAAAGCAACCAAAAAAAAAAAAGAAAAAAAAAAAGAAAGAGGAAAAGAAATCCATACTAGCCCTTTTCCATTTTATAAATGAATTAATTCATTGGTACTGCCTTAAAGATACAGTACCTTTCTAGCATTGTTTAGTCTTTATACTGCAAACTATTTAAAGAAATACTATATTCTGTAAAAGACCAAAAAAAAAAAAAAAGAGAAAACAAAACTGCAGCCTTTTCATGAGGATTGTCTGGCTAGAAAATGTAACTGATACCAACTGAAATTAAAGGGAGTTAGACCAAGGCTCTGAAATACAGAGTCTAATCTTCACTCTGTGCTGTTCCAGTTTTCTTCATCCATGAGTGTGATTCAGTTTTTATAAGATATATTTTATTTTGAAGTGGAAATGAATGTCCTCTCAAAGGAAAATATTGAGGAGCACTGAAAAGTTTGTTTTACTTTTTTTTTTTTTATTTTTGCTTTTGATAAGAAAGCCGGACTGGGCATATTTCTAATTGGCTTTACTATTTTTATTTTTAAATTATGTTTTACTGTTCATTTGATTTGTACAGATTCTTTAATATCATCGTTCTTTTCAATATGTTTGTATTAATTTGTAAGAAGATGCATCTTAAAATGGCAAGTTTTCAATATTTTTACAACTCACTGGCGGTTTTCCGCATTCTCCGTACACCCATGAAAGAAAACTTTTATGCAAGGTCTTGTGTTTAAAGAGAGCTTTGCGAATATTTTGTATATTGCAGTCTCACTCCAAAACTGTTTTTTGACACTTATAGTATTAATAGGTTAAAACCAGACTTTCTAGAAAGAATAAACTTACATATTTATTTTTAGGATATAAAAATAGCAATACTCTTGGAGACTGATAACCATAGCATTAAGGTGCCCATTATGGTCATTTCAATTGGGGTTTATTTCAGCAAACTTGCTGAATTTTTTTTCAAAGAGAGAAATACTGTATTGGCAAATTACTGTTACTTGATAACAATGTTTTAACTGAGCAGCAATGTAAAGTTAGTTTCAGTGCATTATCTGCTTGTGTAGTCCTATGCAATAACAGTAGTGTTACATGTATCAAGCCTAGATGTTTCGTACAGATGCCATATAGTGTTATGAGCCAGGCTGTTGAATGGAATTTCTCAGTAGCAGCCTACAACTGAATAACAAGTGGCATAAAGCATATCCATTCAGAATGAAGTGCCTTACATACAGCAGTAGTCTTTTTCGGACTAGCACTGACTGAACTGTAATGTAGGAGAAAGTTTCAAGACGGTATCTATAGTCAAGAGGAACATGTAGCATGGTGCCTATGTAGACAATATAAGAGCTTCCAATTTTCCTTCAGATATTTTTAATATTAAATATATTTTAGTGACAGAGTGCCAACTTCTTTCATCAGGAAACCTTATTCAGGAGGGTTTTTTTTTTTTTAAAGTGTTTAAACGTCAGACATGAGTTGGTGATGGGTGATGGAGGGTTCAGAGAGAAGGAGTGTCAGATGTGTGAATGGATGGTCTAGGGGAAAATAATCAACTGCATAGTTCCCAAGCACAGTGGGCAATGAGAATCCTTGGAAAACATTGATGATGCTATCAGCTTTATAGCTTTATTCCTTAAGGGGGTAGGGAAAATTAGTTCCCATTCTTTCAACTCCCTTAATTGTATAGCTCTTTTCCTAGAATAGTGATGCAAATCTGCATGAACAGCTAATTGTACCATAGTGTTCATCGATACAATCATAGCATTGTCTATTTTTCTCTTCATATTTATATGGAGGGGAGGGGGCTGTATACGAAAATCAAAGATCGTGATACTATGATGCTAGTTTTCCTTAGCTGATTTTGGGGGTTTTTAATAATAAAGGTTGACTGACCCATGGCCAAGGGAATATGGCCACCGTTAAGCAACCTCATAGAAAGCTTTGTGGAGAGAAAGTATGGCATCTTGTACTGCTGCCCTGACTCTTGCAACTCCTGACTTTGCCAATGCCTGCTTGCCCGTCCCCTTCTTAAGAGACAATTTCTGAAAGTGGCAGGTAAGCAAGCCCAGGAGAACGCTGCAACCTTGGGGGTGGTTTTATTTATTTCTTTGTTGCCAAATAGAGTGTGGAATCATTTTAGGGACTAGTTAAGCCAAGAGGCAGTGGTTTGGGCTTGTCGTTTGTAACAAGAGAGTGATCCACACCACTCCCCCCAGCCCTGGGTGCAGAATTGTGACTCGGGGTTGGGCCTCCGTCTGGAGTGACCAAAATGCCAGAATTGTCCACCTGCCTCCGGGTAGGGCAATGGAAATACCAAACCTTCTGACTTTGCCAAAAACCATGCAACCAACCTGGTCATACATAGGATGACAAAGTTCTTTCTGGTTGTTTTTAAACAATAAAGCAATAAGAACAAATAAAATACATAGGAAGTTAAAAGATATAAAATAAAGCACAAAGGAATGCACTTATTAATATTTTTAAAAAATGCACTGGGAAAAAGTTGATGTCGATAACAGTATAAAAAACCCTATTTCTTGATAAAAATGACAAATGACTGTCTCTTGTGGACGCTTGGTACTGTAATGTTAATAATAGTCACCTGCTGTTGGATGCAGCAATAATTTCTGTGTGGTCCATAGCACTGTATATTATGGATCAATATTAATGTATCCAATGGAATAATTGAACTGTTGTTCTTGATAGCCTCATTAAAGCATTTGGTTTTTCACATAGTGGTGGCCAATTGTGTTTAGTTAATGCCAATTTTGAATGTTATTTGCCTTATCAAAAAAAATGGTAGTGCACATTTTTTTCTGATTTAATGAATAACAAATTGCATGAAAATTTTTAAAATGCCAGTAAGTACTTCTTTTTTTGTTTTAAATGCCACTCTAAGATGTTACTTTTTAGTTTTAAACATTTTTTATTACTTTATGACTTGCACTCAGATGAACTATAATTATGCAGCTTTTTTCCCCTCCTCTGAATTTGGGGAGATTTTAAACTCCCAAATGCCAAGACTTCATTTTAGATATAGGAGTTTTATTTAAAATGTTTCAGTGAGAGGTGGCTTTACAAAAAGAGAAATTGTCAGAGAAACCCTTGCATATTTACAGAAAAGATACTGGGTTTTTAAAATACAAATTTACAATAATGAAAGCTTAATATACCCAGGCTGCCAGCTCCTGGCTGTTTTTTTTTTTTTAATACAGTACTTAAGAATCATTTGATAAATGTTGAATTTGAATTGGAAAGTGTCAGACAAAACATGTCTTTATTCCCTAGCTAGACCTTAAACTTCTGCCCTTTTAAAAAAAAATATTCTAGTTTAACCTCTGGAGAAAATGAGCAAGAAACTTCCTGTAATGCTTCTGATCTGACTGTCAGCTTTTTCTTAAGTTTAATTTTTTTCTCGAATTATAATATGCAATGATCGAGGCCTTTCTTTTTCAGAGTTATTTGAATTATTTATATTTCCCCTAGAAATATGACTGTGTGGTGTCTTAGAAACATGTAAAAGTAGGAAGATTTCCTAAGTGAAACAAGAGAATTTTCTGGGTGAAATCAACAGCAGGTAAGTTGAAAACTGGAACTTTTCATCTCCAGGGATCTGCAGCGGCTCCTTCACCCAAGGTTCTGTCCTGTTATTTGCCTGTAACGGTCATTTCACAGCCCTTAAGGATGCTGAGTGTCTAGATTCTCCCCCTCCCACGCACAATTATGTGTTATAGCAGTGTTCCCTGAAGATCAGACATTCACTTGACTTGTATTACTTTATATCCACAGATTTACATTTAAAACAATTTTTTAAGCCAATTCACTTTTAACAAAAATTATATCCATAAAATGACAAAACATGCCTCTCTGCCAAACTTCCTGGATTTGAATCTTATCTCTGGCCGTTACCAGGTAGGTGATTTTGAGCAAATTACTTAGCCCCTCTGTGCATGTCAAGAACAGCTACCACTCAGTGGTCTGTCTGGTGAAGACCATTCAAGTTAATATGCTAGATTTTTGCTTGGTAGCACATAGTAAGTGCTCAGTAAATGGTAGCTCTTTTTATATCATCGTCATAATCATCTTCATTATTAAAACAGAAAGTACTTCCTGGACCATCGAAAATCATCATATGTATCAGCAGTGACATGCACACCGCATTTGGCCAAATACTGCATTATAACGTAGGTCTAAGATTTGTATGAACTGGTCAGGTGACAGGAACCACACAGGCTACTTTGGAGAAAGGAAACTTGCTCTGTGTAAGACCTGGGGTTAGAATGCTTTAGAGAATTAATAATAAACCCAATTTACCACATTTAAAAGTATCTTCAACACAAATGACCTAAAATTGAAATTATATTAAACCTGTATACTCTGCATGTGTGCTTCTGCCATGAGAATAATTATACGATTTCCAGAAAATATGCCTTGCTGAACCTGAAATCTCTATTATGTTCCCTAGAGAATTAAACTTTTTAATCCTTTGTGATATACACTGATGTTATGCAGCTACGAGTGGTGCCTTAACTATATCCTGTCTTCAGTTTCCTATCAATATTGAAATGTTTTTCAGGGTTTTAGTTTCAATTGTACTTACATTTGATGACTTCTTTGGAACACCATTTGAGAAGTTAATCTTCATAATCCAGCCAACATAAATGAACTGTTAGAATTGCCCTGTTTTTATTTTTTTGTGTATGCCAAGATTTAATGCATAGCCAAGTAGCATGAAGAAAGCTCGTTTAAGAGGAGTGTTGTAATGTTAGATTTTCATTATATTTAGAGAGAAGTGATGATGATCTCTTAATTCTTTGCTGCCACATCCGAGGCTCAATAGCAATGACTTTATGTCTTCACCCATAATAACGTGAATCCATAATGTACATCTTGGACAGAGTGTAAATGAAGAAGCTTCCATTATCCCAGTTTCTCAAGAGGTGTTACCCCCACACACAACCCCAAAAAGGAAAGAGTATATCTGTCATATTAAAATTGTCAAGGCCCTGTATATACATAAAATTTAGACATAGTTAATTGCATTTGTGTTCCATATTTGTAGGTCTTTTGAGCCTATTACCTATACCAGATATACTAGAAAGTAACATGAGTATACTATAGACAAAACCAAATAAATCTCAGCAACACGTCAAAATGGTAAAGACAGTTTGCTTTTGAAAAATTTGCATTTTAAATTTCTAATTATGGAGTCAGTTGAAGATATATCCAAATGGGTGCAATTGTCACTCAAAATTCCTTACATATTATTCAGACAGCAAAATCTGTGTAGATAGAAACCACGAATCTAGTGTTTCCCAAACTTTCGCTCTATGGAACTAGCTCCACAAATTGTTCCAAAAGTTGCTTTGAGGAATGGGGGTTTGGAGGTGGGGCTGGAATGGGAAAAGGTTTACCGTCATTAATTTTGAGAAGGTTAACTTTGGGAAATGCTGGGCTAAAGAAACTTGAACAGTTATCTCTACTGCAAGACTCCCACATTCTGAATTATGCTAACGTGCCTTGAGAGTTTTCAGGGGAATCATATTAAACATGTAACGTTTCCCAATCTTATTTGGCTACAGGATCGTGTGTGTGTGTGTGTGTGTGTGTGTGTGTGTGTGTGTGTGTGTGTGTAAGACACCTGGTAATGGTTCCAAAGAACATAGTTTGGGAAATTCTGGAGATTTTACAGAAATTACGTAAAGTTGATGAAGATAATTTCTTTTGTTTTTCTAAGGTAAGTATGCTTACATTTGTTTATGACTCTGCAGGTAAAAAAGACACTGTCATTAAAAAATTATTATTCCTGAAAAAAACAAATTAGCTTAAGTTTTCATCTCCAATGAAAATGTAAAATTCTGGTGAAAGAAACCTTTGCCATTAAAAAATTATTATTTCTGAATTTTAAAAATAACATGTTTTTATTTTCAATGAAAATATAAATGTTAGTTATGCACACATTCAGTGTACCTTTTCTATGAATGGTAAAATAAAATGTCTTTTATATTGAATGTCTCCTACCCCTTTAAATATGGACAACCTAGCGTTTAGGAAGTAAAGTAGAGATCTTAGCTCCGGCATAATTTGTTTGTAATTTTAGGTCCTACTCATTGGTATTTGGTGGGAGGATGTTATAAAGAATTGTATGGTGTTCACAATTGACATAGTCTTGTCAATGACTTCTTTTTTAACACGGGCAAGTCCTAACAGATGGACCAGGTTATATCTCAAAAGTTCAGTTGTTAGTTGGTTGTAGGCCAGCCCACAAAAGCTACATTAATCATTATATATACCTGCAGTATATTACAGTACTTACTAAGACTGTTCTAGAATTTAAACACCCTGTATTATGAAGCTCGAGGAAAAACACATTAGCACATCTTTTCCACTTCTTACAGATGAGATCAGAGATATTCTTCATCCAATGTCTTTTTCAAAATGTATTTTTCCAGCCCCTTCTCTTTGCCCAAGAATAAATGGTGAAGAGAGGAATTTCACTCCAGTGGAATGGAGGAATTCATTGGCGCATAGTAACATAAGGTTCGAGTGGTAAATGTAACTTCATGAATGCCTGGGTTGAGGGACTCAAACAAGGCATTTGATCCACCTGTCTCTGTGTTTCCTTGGCTCTGCCCTCCTCTTTGCAGGCGGGTCTTCTCCATGAGGTTTCCCCTGGGAATTTGCAAGTCCAGCACCTCTTTTCCAGTTGCAATGGCAAAGTCTCTGTATTCGGTCTGATCAGGCCTGTTTGGGTGTGATCACCATGGCCCAAAGATGGAACATGCCAACCGGCCAGGGCTGGGTCACATGTCTACTCCGCTGGGTTCACTCAGCACCTACACCTTGTGGACCCAGAGAAAAGGAGGAGGACTCACTCAGACTCCAAAGGGGAGTGCTTCTCCCAGGAGAGGGTGAAGAGGGTTCTGGACAAGCAGGACAACAGACACGCATTGCTGTAGAGAGCAAGAGCACTGGACACACTCTACCTTTGCCAGTCTTTTGTCCCTCCCAGATACATCGATTTGGCATTTGTCCTTCCTCTGCCCTTAACCCCAGGGTGATGGAAAGGGAAGGAAGGAAGGTATTAAATCCCCATATAGCTGTACCTCCCTGCTCTTCATCATTCACGGCTAGTTTTTCAAAAATAACTCTCCACCTCTCACCCCCTACCCATCCTCTACCAGAGGGAGATCCGAAGACCCAAGCTTTGCAATAAAATGCAGTCATGAGCCACATAACAACAGGCACATATACGATGGTGATCCCATAAGATTATAATGGAGCTGAAACATTCCTATCATCACCCAGTGACGTTGCAGTCGTCATAATGTCACAGCGCAATGCAATACTCACACGTTCGTGGTGATGCTGGTACAAACAAACCTGCCATCTGCCAGTTATGTAAAAGTCTAGCACATACAATTATGCACAGTACATAATACTTGATAATGGTAATAAACAACAATATTACAGATTTATCAGATTTATGCATTTGCTATTCTATTTATCATTATTTTAGCGTGTACTTCTACTCATAAAAATAAGTTAACCGCAAAACAGCCTCAGGCAGGTCCTTCCAGAGGTGTCCAGAAGAAGACATTGTCATCACGGGAGATGACAGCTCCATGCCCGTTATTGCCCCTACAGACCTTCCAATGGGACAGGATGTGGAGGCGGAGGACAGTGATACTGATGATCCTGACCCTGTGTAGGCCGAGGCTAATGTGTGTGTTTGTGTCTTAGTTTGTGACAAAGTTTAAATAGTAAAAATAAAAAAATGGAAAAATGGAAAAAACTTACAGAATACGGATATAAATAAAATGTTGTACAGTAGTACAATGTGTTTGTTTTATGCTAAGTATTATTACAAAAGTCGAAAAGTTTAAAAACATCAAAAAGTTTATAAAGTAAGAGAGTTATAGTAAGTCAAGCTTATTACCAAAGAAAGAAAATACTTTTTTATAAATTTAGTGTGGCCTAAGTGTCCAGTGTGTATGAAGTCTGCAGGAATGCACAGCCATGTCCTCGGCCTACGCATTCACTCCCTGACGCACCCAGAGCAACTTCCAGTCCTGCAGACTCCATTCGTGGGAAGCGCCCTCTGCAGGCGTACTACTTGTTAGTTTTTTATACCTTGTTAGTACTGTACCTCTTCTATGGTCAGATGTTTAGATACATAAATACTTGCCACTGTGTTACAATTGCCTGCAACATTCAGTACGGTCACACGCCGTACAGGTTTGTGGCTTGGAAGCAATAAGCTCTACCCTATAGCCTAGGTGCGTCCTAGGCCGCACCATCCAGGTTTGTGTAAATACGCTCCATGATGTTCGCACAACAACAAATCGCCCAATGGCCCATTTCTCAATGTATTCCCATCGTGGTGAAGGGATGCGTGACTGTATTCAGAGGGTTCACCAAGCACGTGTTCCTCTAAATACAAATGGATTCCTACTTCTGTCATTTCCAAAACCCACGGGGTTGTCAGGATGTTTTCAGTTGCCCATGGCAGAAACCAAACTCCATTTGGCTTAAATCAAAAAGGGGGATGTGTTGGTTTATATAAAAAAAACTCCAGGGCTGAAACTCAGAATGGTGACTTCAGGTAGTCAAATGACAATGACATGAATCGGCTGCTCTCTCCTACTTACACCTCCTCTCCTCCGTGTTGGCCTCATTCTTAGGCAGGCTCTCCTGTGAGGTGGCACAATGGATGATGGCCTTAAACACACCCTTGCAGTTTATCAGCCAGCCTGGAAAGAGAGTGTTTCTCTCCTCCCGGAGTCTCACTGGCCCAAATTGGCCAGTGGGGTCTCACTCTGTTGCCCAGGCTGTAGTACAGTGATGCAATCATAGCTCTTGCAGCCTTGAACTCCAGAGCTCAAGAAATCCTCTCGAGTAGCTAGGACTACAGACACCCACCACCATGCCCAGCTAATTCTGTTTTGTTTCTTTTCCTATATTTTGTAGCGATGGGGTGTCACTCTTTTACCTAGGCTGGTCTCAAACAGGATCCTAACCTCAAGTGATCCTCCCACCCTGGCCTCCCAAAGTGCTGGAATAGGCATGAGGCGCCATGCCCCACCCTTCTTTCTTAAACCAATTTGAGCTGGCTTTATATGTCCCTTGCATATATAATATTCATATTCATGATCAGTAGACAAAGGCTGACAAGTTTTGCCACAATGTTGTCAATAAAATATAATCTTATTTTAAAAACCACAGATAAAAGTCCTAGATTCACAGCCAGGCACGGTGGCTCACCCCTGCAGTCCTAATACTGTGGAAGGCCAAGGTGGGAGCATTGCTTGAGGCCAGGAATTCGACACCAGCCTGAGCAAGAGCAAGACCCCATCTCTACTAAAAATAGAAAAATTAGCCAGGAGTAGTGGCATGTGCCTGTAGTCCCAGGTACTCTGGAGTCCGAGACCGGAGGATTGCTTGAGCCCCGGAGTTTGAGGTTACTGTGAGCTATGATCACACCAATGCACCCTAGCTGGGGTGACAGTGTGAGACTCTGCCTAAAAAAAAGAAAAAAGAGAATCTGTTTGCTAGGACTGTGGAAATATTTGTATACAAGCAGCATGTCATCACATCTCATTTACATGACAATAAAACTTCCATATGAATTAACTTATAGGTAGCTGAACTTATCTCTTTAAATGGCCAAAATTTTATCTCCACTGTTTTTGATAATAGGCTTTCTCAAGTGTATTATCCTCTGCCTCTTGAAACAGAAAATGATGAATATAATTCTACCTGTGCTTGGTGGCACAGGGTCATCTTTAAGATCATGATGACAGTGAGCGGTAATACAGCGGTGTCCCTGGGGGACTTCAGAGGTGTAATGAAGGTTTTGGTCCCTGCATTAAGAGGCCCCGGAGAGCAGTACTTTTCCTCTGTCTCCTATCCTCCCGACCCCTTCAAACTGACTGCTACAGCTCTGCCGTGGGCTTGGGAGAACTGCCAATCCAGTTAAGTCATTAACGGTCAACAGAACTGTGTCTTGTGTGAGGAAAATGCACCCGTGTCAATGTCTGGGCATTTCTTGAATGTGCAATGCATAAGCTTTCAGTGCTTTGATTTGGGCTATGTAGAAACTTTTCTCTCCCCTCATTTCCTGTTTTCCACTGGACTTTGGCTAATAGAAGTTGCTGAATATGTGACCTAGTTAAAGAAGTTTTGCTATAAATAGAAACACAGGTCAGACTCCTTAAGGGTCATGAAATTCTGTTTTGTGAAGCCACTCATAAGCCATTCTTTCTATACTTTGTAGGAATTCTACTAGGTTAGTCCAACTCAGACTAGGACGTGGGTTGCCAAACTTTTCTATAAAAAGCCAGAAAGTAATTACTTAGGCTTTGCAAGCCAAAAGGCAAAAATCAAGAATATTATGTTGGTACTTGTATAATAAGAGAAAGTAAATTTTCATATATTTTTAATCATGAAATTCAAAGTGTAATAATAAAAATTAGTATAATTTTTGTAACACAGATCTACTAATGAGAAGAATGGAATTTTTGGGGGGGTACAATAACATTTTACTTACTTGGGGTTCCAAGTTAGCATTCCCAAGCCTCAAATTGATTGTAAATGTTAATATGTAAAAGCCACTCTTAACTCACAGGCTGTTCAGGAACAATTGGCAGACCAGATTTGGCCCCTAAGCCATAGTTTCCTAACCCTAGGCTGTTGCGGAGACTAGAAATTGTCCCCCGCTATGTTTTCTCTTGTTCTTTTTAGCAATAGAATGCCCTCTTAGCACATAGCCACACTGCTGGGTTTCATATTTCCCAGCCTCCCTCGCAACTAGGTGTGACCATGTTAAATTCCACATAATGGGCTGTGAGCACCCTCCATTTCTTACTTCCTACTGTCTAGGAAGGTGTGGGAGCTAAAACAACCTCCTTGGACCCAGAGACAGATGCCCTGTGTTCAATGTTCTGCCTTACATCTCTGGACTGCTGTGTGAAAAACAGAAAAACAGTGATCTTATTTAAGACCTGTGTTTTGGATCTCTAGTTATAACAACTTAGCTGCTATGACAAATATATTCTGTACACTTACAAGTAAGAGTTTTTTTCTCCTTCTGTCTCCTTCTCCTGGCCCTCTTCTTTGTCCTTTTCTTCAATGATATTAATTCCAAATTTTCGCTATTTCCTACTGGCCTTACAACTCCGATAATCTAAATTAATGAAGTTTTCTCTGCTTAAGCAAAAACAAATTAAAGTCCCCTTTGTAGCCTGGATAAGAATAGCTGAGTTCGAATTTAAAAGCTATCTAAGGATTTTGTATGTTTCCTAAACAAAGCTAATGAGCTGTAGTTGTTCTTTTGTAATAGTGGGAAAAAAATACATGGACAGTGTATCTTACTTCGGCTTGTGAAACCCGCAGACAGATTTTATCTGTTTCTTGAGATTATTGTGAAAGACTGGATAATGGTATTTAATATTTATTTCTTTTGTTGTCACGTGAACTTTTTCTTTAATCGTATCTAGTTTGAGATGAGGAACTGCTGACGGTAGAGTTTTACATGCACATTGTACAAAACTGAAAAATATGTCAGAAGCAATGAAACTAGCACAAATGCTCTTGTCTGTGTTATGGTTCCCTGTAGGAAAAGATGGCTGTAATGGCTTTTTGTTTTTGGCTATGGGATATGTGATAATTTACTAAGATCAGATCCCCCTTTTCCCCCCAAATTTGGTATCTCCCCAGAAATCTGATGTATAAGAAGGATCACACCCTTGTAATGTCTAACATCACCATAGCTTTCCACCTTTTTCTCCCTTATCCCCACTTTCTAATAGTATTTCTGAGTATGAAGTGGCATGAGCAATCTTTCTCTGCTATCGAAAATCTAGCTCAAGGGTGACAAAAACATGGTTCCCACATCTCTTCTTCCTGAAGCCACTTCCATGGCTGGTATTACTCACTCTGGAAGTGGCTTTTAATTGACAAAAAAAATGTTCTTGGCAGCCACAGCTGATTGATCGCAGTTATTTCTGAAAGCGAAACCTATTTTCCAGCTCTAATGTACTTGGTGAAAAAGGCATGTATTTAGGAGAATGTATCTGGTTCACAAATTGTCTTACCAAATAAGATGCTACCAAGCTTTGTCACCTGGCCCAGTGTCAGGATTATAGTTAGGTAACTTCTTCTCCCCCCCCCCAAAAAAAAGGTGTGCCACATTTTACACCTTTGCTTGTCCTAGGTAGCATTCCTACATTAAACCTACAAATATAGGAGAACATAGTTATTCTCACTCTGGATCCAAGACATTTGAATACCAATTATTCATATGCCTTCCATTTTTGTGTCCCTAGTATTTAACCAAGAACCTGACACATAATAGGTTCTCAATAAATATTTGATTGAATGAGTAAATGAATGATCATGTGAGATGATTTTGGTAAAATTTGTTGAATATCTGTTATGTTCTTAGCAAAATTTCAAAATTTGGAAAGAGATTAGAAGCACCTATTCCAATGATTTATGAAGCATAGTTATTTTAAACTGTAGTAAGTAGTATAAAAATTTTTATTTAATGATGCAAAAATAGGCGTTTAATAATGTAGAAGAGAAAGATCTTATTATTGGGAAAATGTGTAGGGGCCAAATCTTGAGTGTGAAGACATAAACATACAAAAAGAAGCAAGGTATAAAATTCTTCTGTTCCCAAAAGGGGATGTGTGTCACAAAATATAAAGAAATGCTCATCATTTTACAGATAAAGAAATGGACTCAGAGAGGTTAATTGGCATCCCTAAGGTCACACAGCTTCTTCTTGAACTAGTACCTTGTTTCCTAACTTTGGGTTAGTGAGGCCAGCCATGAGAGATGGCAACAGAAAGTTTTAAAATAGAGATCTTGAGATATGGTGAGACCAACAGATCAGAAGACGATGGGGACTGAAAAGATAGTTTGGTACAGTATCAAGGTGGCGGCATTCCATGCCATGGAAGGGGGCCACATGAGGAAGCCCTGGCGTCAGTTATAAGACAGAATGAGGAATTATGGGCAAGAGCCTTTGTTGTGGTTTCCATGGGAAGGGATGGGCAAGGCAGGGAACGCAGGCTTAGAATCAGCTGGTGTGCATAATTTCAGGGGGCTCTGGGCAGAGGAGCTGTCCCTAGTTGTCTAGTGCTGGCCTTGGGGCGGTTGGGGCAGGCGGATAGTAGCCAGGAGTGTGAGAGCTCACTAAGAGTGGTAGTGGAAGGTGTGGAGTCTGGTTTGGCTGATTTGTATTTGAAAAGTGCACTCCCGGGAGGAAGACTCTTCCCAAAAAAGGAGGGAGACAGGGGGCCAAGGCAAGGTGGCTCTGGCATATCATCAAGTTGTCCAGGACAAGGCATGTCCAGCTTACACCTGTAGGACAGATGTTAAAGCGCATGTTTACAGAAGCTGGGATTCCTGGTTTAGAGAAGACAAGTTATTAGTCAAGACAAGAAGGCAGGGACAAGGGTGGGGGGAGGGTGGATGGGGAGTCACTGCTTAATGGGTACAGGGTTCTTTGGGGATGATGAGAATGTTCTGGAATGAGATGGTGACAATGGTCACACAACATGGCGAATATACCCAAATCCACTGAACTGCACACTTTAAGATGGCAAATTTTATGTTTTGTGAGTTTTATCTTAATTTTTAAAACTGGGGGGAAAAAGAAAGCAGGGAGAAACCAGAGAGTTGTTTTAGGCTGGGAAGCAGTTGTTTTTAGGTAGAGAGAAGTTTGCTTCCCAAATTTCTAGCAGGAAAAGGATCCTACCAAGTGCAGGCAAAGTAGGAAGTGGGTGGAAAACAGCGTAGGAGAGGAAGAGGGCAAGGCGGATGGGCAAGTGGGATTTGGGTGGGGGCTTCTGGGGTTAAGCTTGTTCCCAAGTTACGGGTGGGCACTGGGGATAAAGCAAGGTTTATGTTAGGAAGCGGAGGGGAAGGAAAATTTTCATCCCTGTCCTACCGTAATGTCATCAGAACCACGGATAAATAGTGTTTTCGTTCATGTTTCCTCATGAACAAACTCTTGGCTAATACAGACTATTTCTTCATGTGTCGAAAACCAAGTGAACTTTGAAGGTGAACTATCGTCATGATACCATGGTGATATTCTATTTCATAAACACTGGTTGTGTTTGTGTTCGTTGGTTTGTTTTTTGCCATGAGATCAAACAAAAATTTCATCAATAATGACGTTGGTTTCATTTAATATTTAGGCCTTTCATTTAATTGTAAATGCCAGGCTAAACGAGTTTAGTTATTCAGTTGGGTTGTGGTCAGTAATGATGCGTCACGAGCCACCAGTTGAAATATAAATTAGCCTGAAATATTGACTTTTTTCCCTATTCTGGCAACACACTCACATGCACCCCACCCCACGCACAAGCACGCATGGACACACGAGCACACACACATGACAAAACAAAACAAAAAGAATTTACTGAAGTCAACTAAACAATTGGGTCTCAAATAGCATTCCACAAAATAATGCTTGTCCGAAATAGGACATTCACATACAGGTATTTATGGCAAAGTGAGAAAAATCAGGACAATTCTTTGAGCTTTTCATAAACCTAAAAGTACTTAGTTTAAGGGTCTATGTTTTATTCTGAAATAATATACTTTATCATTTTGTTGTTAAAATTACCTTTATTTTATAAATTTAAAAAATGGGATACCAATATTGTTCATCCAGATTTTGTTCAGGATTATTGGTTTATGGAATCCTCAACCCGGTTAATGTAATTACTTTGCAATTCCAGGTAGGGCCCATGGGTTATCTGACAGGGAAGAAACCCTTGTGAGAAGAACTTTGGATTTAAGTATTCATTGTTTGCTTGCCTTTATTGTTGAAAACACCAAGCATGTGTAGAACATAGGGTTTTGAGTTAGAAGGATCTGTCACTTACCATGTAACCTTAGGCAAATAATTTAAGCTTTCTGAGTTTTAGTTTCCTCATCCAGAAAATGGAAGAAAAATACCTGTCTCAGGGGCTTTATGTGAAGATTAATGAGAGAAAATATAGAAAACATTTATTTCCACACTTGGCAACACTTGATGACTATTGTTATTTTCTCTTCAGCTGTGTTTGTACCATGATGTTTTCTTTCAAACAATAGTTGTCTTTTCTTTGCCAAAAATAACTCTCTTATTGGCCAACATATCTTGGTTAGAGGCTGTAAAGCCCAAACAGCATTTGGTCGTAGTGTTTAAAAGTCTACGATGTCAAACTTTGTTTTATTTTTCTATGATGAAAAGATAAAGCTTTCAAATAGAGTTTCATAAGGGAAAATGCCAATAGTTGTTTTTCTTTCATCAAATATGCTAATAGAACATTCTCTAAGTCTGCAGATTTTTCTGCAGGACCCACACACGTTCTGGACCACTCTAGGCTCTATAATGTTGTGGCGAAGATGCTGAAGGAAGATTGAGTTTGAATTCTATGCCCTCTAGGCACTACCTTATAACCTTGAGCAGGTATCTAACCTCTCTTTTCCTCATCTGTAAAATGGCTACATAATATTCCTTACCTTAGACAGTTGCGAGATAAATGAATTAATACAAGTCAAAGGACCTCTGCCTGTCACAGAATAACATTCCACTAATATTAGCTCTTACTGTGCTGCAGAAGCTGATTTTTTTTTTCTTGGACTAGCCTTCTAATCCAGCAATGGGTAGCTGCAGCCCACTAGTTTTCCCGTGTTTTTGTTTTCCAATTGTTCCACGTACCTTTTGCTGAATAACAAAGCAAGCCAAAGTTGTGGTATAAGACAAAAGACATTTTACTATGCTCAGGGCTTCTGTGAGTCAAGAAGCGAGCAGGGCACAGGGGTGTGGGTGTGGCTTGTCTTGTCTCTGTCCTGTGATTCCATGATGTCTGGGGCCTCAGCTGGGAAGACTCCAACAGCGGGCGGTGACTGTCTGATGGCTGAGGGCTAGAATCATCTGGAGGCTCCTTCACTCACAAGTCTGGCGCCTGGGCCGGAATGACTCAAAGACTTGGCTCTGCTGGGCTGGTGAGCTGAGTGCCTACATGTGTCCTTTCCGTGTAGCTTGGGTTTCTCCCCACATGGCGGCTGGTTTCT